>BPLR01001811.1:0-38666 GCA_021605095.1 Caerostris extrusa
AAAAATACAATTAAATCTATGTAATACACAATTATATATATTTAAGTTTGATATTTCAATAATATGAATTTAGTGGAAATATCTCCTTCTGATTAAGAGATATGTTGTTCTAATGCTGCTAGTAATACTGAGACAGTTAGTATTTATGCCATTAGCCAGGACTGCATCGCTGTTACTCATTTAGCACTACCCAGGGGACACGTGTAGCTTGAAGATGTGCTACGGACGCGAGTAACACTACCCCACAACGCTCTATGATCATATTAGACCGGGACATACGATTTAAGTGGATTCCGAATCATTACAGTAATTATTTTACTTCAGGCCCTGAATAAGAGATATTTCTAGAGATATTTATGGAGATTATGACAATTAGTTTGTTACTAATATGAAATTTAATCTAATTAGCGTAGTGTCTTCCAACAGTCAGACTGTTTTGGTGGGAGCCAGGTTTTCTCTCGCACGATGCACAAATGACGTTAGTTAGTTGTAATACTTGAGTTAACCTTAAAATTCTCCCAGAAGGAACGTCTTCCCCTTATCACCTGTTAGTGGACAATTCGTTAGTGAATTTTAGTGAAATGAGGCCCACTGACGTTATGATATTAAAATGGAGATTTGCACATATTTAAATATCTTTAAGACTACTTAGACAGAGCATATAGACTTATATGAAGATTAATAAAAGAGTATATATAATAACGTAGTTTTGGGATAGGAAAGTAATATTTCTATACTTTAACTCTGTATTTAAGACTGTGTAAACAAGTAAATTTTGGGCCAGAAGTTGATTACACTGCTATATTTAAACTTCAAGAACAAATGTTTATGTTGAAACTCTTTTAAGCTTATTTTATTAACACACACACAAAAAAAAAAATGTGGAGTTCACTCTTGCAAATTCTTTCACCAAAAACAGCCTAGAGAATTTTCTTCCTCCGAGCTAGAAAACGTGAAAAGAACACCCTAATAACATAACGATCCAGGATACTTAGCATGAATTATTCGGAGTAGGCGAGGCATAAACGTTATTAAAGTGAAAGAACAAAAAAACATCTAACCTCAAAAACCTCACTTCTTTTTTCCAGTTCTTTTTGTTCGTTTGCGAAGACAATCGATTTTTCTTTTACTTCCGCAAGACTATATTCGAATCCGTGATCTCCTCCTTCCCCCGTTATATTACCTCCCATCCTTGTTTTCCGTTCACCAGGTAGTGAGCTTAAACAAACGTTGACTGTATACTTGACTTAGCGACCGAGCCTCTTTCTTTCTCTTTTAGATTACAGATCTATTCCTCTACAACAGTTCTTTCAGGTTGGAGTGAAAAGATTGCGATTTTCTGGTAGGACTGTTTTTGGAGTGCTTCCCTTTCTTATGTCGCGGGAAGTGGAGGCTTGTTTAATGTGAAACACGGTAGATTAGACAAGTTTCGTCATCCATGTTCATGCCACTACTGAAATATTACCCGTGTCAGAGTATTTCCTATTCCGGTTGCATTTTATTAAAGGGTAAGATATATCAAATACATATTCTACATGCACACTTTGTAGAAAGATGGTATATATATATAATATGCATGCATGCATGGCTATATATATATGTATATATCATACATTCATGGAGATATATATCTTCATGGAGCAAGATGTTTCTTGTTGTTTTGTCAAGGACTACATAAGAATGGTAAATAAATTTAAAGCTATATTTTTATTTGCAAATACTGATTAATAAGTTGAGTTTTATTTAAATTAATAATTTAAATCCCAAGTGCTTTATAAAATATATTGATAATATTATTGATCACAATTATCAATAATATTGATAATATTATTGATAAATAAATTGATCATTTATCTTGTGCTGTGATGTGAAGGGGGCCTGATGACCGCGTGACTATCACTCTAGAGCTCGATGCCACAGGATTCGAGTTCCGGTGGGGACATTGATGTTTGTAGTGCTTCGAAATCTACTTTAAACTGACAACCCTACCCCCTTAAAATGAAAACATCTACTCTTTAGAAATCTGCCATCGAGCAGACGACCTTGGTCCACCATGCGGATGTTGTGCCGTCGATGATGATGATACGATTTGAAGATGTACAATTCATGTGAATTGTTTTAAAAACGACGAAAATACATTTTCTTTTCTTTTTAAGGAATTCTTAACGCCACATTTTTCATAAGCCTTATCTTCAAGATTTTTATCAACTTTTATTTTAAAAAAAGAATACAAATATTACATGATAGAGATTAAACAGTATTAGAAGCTAACAATAAATTAAATATTCTGAGGTTTCCGTTTTTTCTATCCCATATGACACCCAAGAGGTTACCTATAAAATTCCTCCCAGAAGGCATTATCCTCTCGTCATCGTTCGTCAGTGGGGTGTTTTTGGCATACATAAGTGGAACACGAAGCCCACCAACGTTAAAATTTTTTACTCAGATTCATACAGTATAGTTCCAATCTTTTTAACATACTTTTATAAATTCTACTGTATCTATACATTTTTAATGTTTTCAGATAGTAAAAGACGAGCGAAAATCAAAAAGTCTAGTTCCCAACATAGAAAATTATTTTTGTTTCATTATTTATTGAATTTTAAAATATAGTTATAAATTTTTTCGAATATATAAAAAAATAATATGTGATATTTTTCGAGGGTAAGCTATTCACAAATAATTCAAGAGGCCTTCTGAATTGCAGAGGGTATTCACATATCTATTTACCGATTTTGAAGAAATATAGTTATAAATAAGATGCTAATTTTATTTTCTAATATGTTCAGTATAATAGCCCTTTGTTAAATTATCATAATAATTTTGATTTTCAAGATAAAATTTTTTTAAATATCCAGGTAGATTATATACGCCTCCACCACAATTTTCCAGAGTCTACATAATGTCTTGAGATAACGCTTATAAACAGCTTGTTTATTAACAGTTAGTTAGTTAAAAATGCACAATAATTCATGGGAGACATCTCGGGATATGCATTTAAATGAAATAGCCTCAATTCTGGTTTCATTTTTCATTTTTTCCACATACAAAGAAGTAGTGGTAAGACTGGTAACATTATCCTGATGAAATTACACACATCGAAGATTGTGTTGGATAAATTGATGGAATGTCTGTCTTCTTTGAAAATAGGTGTTAAAACATATTTCTGATAGAAATCAAGGTTAATTGTGTCCTTTTTTTCTTTCCTTTTTTCAAATTCAGTAATAATAATGAAACCTCTAGTAAACCTTTTTTTCTCTAAACCAATATTTTAAATCTTTTCTCCTCTTTTTTTCTGTAGTAAATCGATCGTTTTTTATTGAAAGCAAATAAATATATCTAGGCTTCATCAACTGATAAATAATTTTCAATCTACCACACAGTCTTACGCTGAAAAATATTTGTGGCGTTAGCGGGTGAACATCATGTTTCTTTTGCTTGAATTAACTTTAAATCAAATTTTATAGTTTTGCTTAAAGTTCTTACAGAGATGCTTAAAAATTTTGTGATAGTTCTTTGGAGATTTTTTTTAAACATAAGATGCGATTAAAGATATAATAAGAAGTGTATGTACTTGTGTTGGGTAGGAGTTTTTTTTTTATCTTTTTCTTTTTAGTGAATTTTTATACAACTATCTGCACACAGTCTTACGTTGAGAAATATTTTTGGCGTTTGCATGTGAACATCGTTTTTCTTTTATTTGAATTAATTTTGAATGAGATTTTATAATTATGCTTTAATGTTCTTACATAGATGTTAAAATTTTGCGATAATTTTTTGAGAGAATGGAAATTTTTTAAAAGAAATATATAATAAGTAGTGTATGGTGTTAGGAATGCAGTTTTTTACTCTTTGCTTTTTAGTAAAACATAAACTTTTACTAATATTTCCTTTTTACGAATTATGTTATTTATTTTAAGAGTAGAAATAGTAAAACATACTTTTAACATCTGTTTTTAATAATCGAATAAAAGTATTTCTACTTAAAAGGCAAAAATATAGCTTTCGATTCCTTTTTTATTTTCCAAAGACATTTTAAAACAATTTTAATTATGCATAAAATAATAATTCAAACCTATTCAAAATTGACGCCATTCAGATTTTTTTTTCACTAAAATTTAGTCCAAGAAAGTAAAACGGTACAAAAATGTCTGAACTCTCTTTTTTTATATCAAATTATTTCTTTTATTGTTCTAAATAAAGCGGTTTTTTATTCAGAACAATATGACATATCGGGAATCTTCGAACGAAACCATGGATAGATACAAATGATTTCGTCTATCAATTTAAGAAAAGTTATGATTATCCATTTGTATGGGTAAAAAAAAACTCAAGTAACATGAAAAGTACAAATTCTTTACTCATTCTTTCCCCTGCACTTTTGCAAGAAAAGAAGTCCATTTAGTGCACTACTTTTTGGTTTTCGTTCGAGAGCTTTTTCGCTCTCTTTTTCCCAACTCTCTCAGAGAACACATTTTTTGGCGATGAACAAAGTGAGTGATAATCGACTCTCAAAAGCGAAAGAAATGCTGAGAATTCGAAAGCATAGAAATATAATAAATGTAATTCACTTACGTGGGGGTAAAAGACAGAAATTAAAGCTTAGAACTCTGTTTCCTCAGAAATGTTGCAGCTATTTCGGACAGTCCTGTTCAAAGAATTTTTTTTTCTCTATTGAATAGCATATCTACGGGTTTTGCGGCTGATCACGTAATTCTGCACTACAATGCACGCATGGTGCAGAAGGAATTGAGAATAATGTCCTCTCAGCAACGCATTTTATATTATTCAGGAATAATTGGGTTTATGAAGTGAAAATGATAGTTGAATTGACACTGAATTAACGCTCCCATTTTTCTTAGAATAGTAAATTCCATTCAAGTATCTTTTTATCAATATCACGATAGAAATTATTCTTATTCTATTATTTTTAGAAAAAGAATTCAATAAAACCCCCTCTTGTTATATCTATTTCATGTGTTATAAATGGGCTACTGTTACTATTAAAAAAAATGGTAGTTTTTAAATTTAAGAAAATGGAAATAATAATAATTTTATTACTATTACCATTGTATATTATTACTACCAATATTGTATATTATTAGTATAAATGGATCATCAAATCAATCAAAATAAACTTACTCCTTGATTTGATGCAAAATGAAAAAGCATAAATTTCGAATGAAAATTTTTCAAAATTTTTAAAGAAATATTAATGAATTTTTTAATATAATTTAGGCTAAATATATACTAAATCATTTAGAGGATTTCTTTTCACAATTATTTACAAACTCTTTATATATAAGCTAACCTCTCAGGAGATTCCTAAAATTTTATCCAAAATTTGTCACCTATTTACATTTAAATCTTTTGAGATACTTTATATAATTAGGAAAGGCACTTTGGAAAATGGGTGCAATTTATAAAAAAATCAAATATTTAGTATGAAACAAATGAATTTAAATATATTTAATTCTGATAAATGCGTCATATTTTTTCAAAAATAATTATTAAGAACTTCCAACTAAAAAAATTATGAAATCTTGAAATTTGAATTTTAGAATAATGAATACTGTTAAAACTAATGTAAGATCCAGATGCTTTGAATAACACCAATAAATGCATTTATTCTAATTTCATAAAACAATTTTGAAGTAAAGTTACTAACGAATCTCAATTTAATTTAAAAATAATCAGTATATAATCATGAAGTCTATATTTAATTTTATGAACTGATAGAAAATTTTATTTTGGGTTTACTCAAATAGAATTAAACAGTTCCTTCATAATTCGTACTTGTAATGATGTTAAATAAAAAACATCTTTATTTAGAACAATAAAGATAAGAAAATTATTTAATGCTGTATATCTATAAATATACAGCATTAAATAATTTGATTACACAAAATTGTATTTGGGTATAATTTATAACATCAAATAAACTATCAAAAGTCTATGGTTTTAATTTGAATATGAATTTTAAACATATGAAATACACGTGTATTAAAGAGACTTATGTAAGACAAGACTTTTCTAGATTCATTAAATAAACACATGTAAAATTAAACATTTCTGGATTCATTAAATAACTACATGCAAAACAAGAAAATTTCTGGATTCATTAAACAACCACTTTTCATTGTTGCACCACTAAGCATTGTTAATATTTTATAATACATGCAACAATAATTTAATCTTCAAATGTTTAGAAGTATGCAGGCTATTTGATCAATAATTAAATAAAATCAGAAAAAAATCACTTAAAAACGTTAATTCGTTGAGAAAATGCAATTTATCATAGCTGGTTTTTGCTTCTAATAAAGAGATGACAGTTTATTCCATAAAAAAAAAGTCTCTAACTTTCTTTTAATATAAGTTCTTCAACAGCAAAGATTTTTTCATTCAATCAATGTCACTGCTTAATGCATCTAATGTTAAAGAATAAAGAGACCAGCGCTTGATTTTTTTTTTTTTTTTTTTGGGGAATGCATTTGTAAACATAAAATAACGTCAAACAGTTTTGAAGTTTCTTTTCAGGTGTAGTATAATAAATGTATTATTTTTTAAAAATCTGACAAAAACATTGCAAGTTTTCATATGCTTTCATAGATTGGCATCGAATACATATATTGATTACCCGAAATATATATTTTTATCAAATGTTTTTATTACTCTAAAACTGCTAATTCTATCTACATAAATATAAAAAAAATATATTGCAATATGGCGTACTGTTATATCTGAATTATATTATGAACAAAAATACATATTAATATGCAGCAGAAAAATTCGATTAACTTCAAAATTATAATTTCAACAATATTGTAGATTAAACTTGAATAATTAATACATTGATGAATTTAAATATATATTATTAAAAAAGGCTAATTCTTGTCCTATATTGACTTTAGATAAAAAAAAAAAAACCTTAAAAAATGAAATTTTGAAAATATATATATATATAAACAAACATGTAAAAAAACCCAAAAGAAACCACTCGTCACAATGAGTTCAAATTGGAATTAAAAGATACTTGAAGGGGAAAACGGCACGGCATCAAAAAAAAAAAGTTCCAAAGTGTATTAATAGATGGCATTGTAAGCGGCATAAAGAAAGTGAATTCGGCTGCTAGTGATATTTTGAATCGAAATTATAACATATTTGGCATGAGTTCCACATTAAACTAACTGTGTCAATGTGCTTGATTGTTTGGGGTTTTTGACAGAAAAAAATTATTTTCAAGTCATTCCACAGTTGTGAGACTGTTAGTAGAAATCCGATCCACCACGGCAAGGTCATACCAAATTAGACGGAAAAAATCAGTGGATATATTCATTATATATTTATTAGTGATTATATTTTTGGGATCTTTTTGATGCCATACCGTTTCCTCCTTCTTCAAGTATCTTCAGTTTAAATTTGAACTCATTGTCAGTTGTTTTTTTTTTACAGCATTTTGAAAATGGGAATTTAATTATCACCCTGTATATATATATATATATATATATAGTAGTAACACAGGGGAAATTTCATTGAAAACAAGTTGATGTTTCTTTCAAATACAGTTTTCATGGAACTTTTTCATGAATATATTAAACAAGCAGAAAGAAAAGTTAACTCCAAAAATAGAAACTGCATCCTACAAAAATATTTGTCACAGAAAAATGTTAAAAAAAAGAACAAAAAATGCGATAAAAAGGTAAAGGACAAAGAAAGCGCATAATTTTCTCTGTAATGTTGAAACAAAACACACTCTTATTGGCAAAGTTGATGCTTGGCGAATAAAGCAAGCTGCAAACATCCGTTAGAAAAAGAAAGTTACTTGGTATAACAGTTGTTTTATAGTCGAAGATCAAGAAATCCCATTTTGATAGCGTGCAATAATGGTTTGAGGCTACTTTTGGGGTAAGAGGGCAGAACTATTTAAAAAAAAAAAAAAAACTTACGTCAGAAGATATTACGCGCTGGTAATTCTATTAAAGTTTAATATAATTTTTGGCATTGTAAAACTTTCGTTAAAAAGTAAATCGGAACATTTTATATTATTTTCCTACAGTATTAAATTCTTTCTACAACGATTTACATGCTGGTTGATTGGTTTATATGTATTATACATTGGTTGGTTATAGTTTTTAAAAGCATTTCAATCTTCATACAGGCTCATACCTTTCTATAACATAAAATCATAAATGCCTTGCATTCAATTAATCATAAGTTTTCTAATAATCCTACAATATTTTTGCAGTTGGCAAATACTTAGACAGCTTGGTCTTGGATACCTTAAGGCAAACGTTACTCACTTTGCATTAGCCAGGGGCGCGTGTAACTTGAAGATAAGCCACGGACGCGGAATAACACTGCCCCCGCAACGCTCTACGATCAAAATTAGACCGGGACCTACAGTTTAAAGTGGATTCCGAACCACTACAAGCATCCATTGCACCACCGGGACCCGAACCCGAAACCTGTGGTACCGAGTGCCAGAGCGCTAGCCACTCGGCCATAATCCCTACAATATTTACCCAATTAAAAAAAAAAAAAACGATTCGAGCATTTAACCATTCAAGACTACGATGTGTGGGGTTAATGTGATTCCAAAATAAAAATACTTGATGCTCAGTTTTATAAATGGGTAATATTTTAGACGTATTTATTAACTTTTCTATGCTTTTCTTACAGAGTAAGATACATGATTGATATCTTAATTAGGAACATACTTATTTTATTTTACTAATTTTCTTTGTTCCTTTTTAATGGGTTATAGTGTATTTTGTTTAGTCTTCTGATTAATTATGATTTAGGTGCATTTTTTCCTTTATTTTTCTGTTTTAGGTATGTTTTATCACAGTGATGCTTTTCGTTTATATTTAATTTATTAAGTGTTGTTCAATATCTGACATGTAATTTTTTAGCTTTCTTTTTTTAACACGTTGTAGACAGAAGACAAGAATTTTCTATTTTTAATAAATATACATAATCAAAATTTAATAATGTATTTTATAAAGATGTAATTCTTTGACACCAGCAGCGTAAAACTGCTTGTCAGTTACTGGTCCCTGATTTAAAAAAAATCAATTCTAGTACATTTCAATATCCTCTCAAAGGGTCTTTCTTCCTCTTATTACATTTCAATATCTTCTTTCATAGCTTCAATAAGGTTGCGTAATTTTTGTTTTAAAATTACTTTAGTAACTCTTTTATATTTCCTGTCTACAAAGTTTATGATTGAAGATGTTAATTTTATTTATATATCGAAAGTACAGGTTGATTATTATAAAGGAAAATGTATCCCGATATAAGAGCCTCTAGATATCATACCGTTCAAAGAAATTGAATAAAATTTTTGGTTTAAGGTATTTTGAGGTATGCGGTCCAGAATCATGTGAAAAACAATAGTTAAACTTTAGAAGCTACGGTTACAGTGACAAAATTTAAAATTGAAAGACCTACTTTTACTTTGAAATGCCATCTCCATGGTGAAAAAGAATATATAGTGTTGAAACGATACTTGTGGTATTCAAATCGGCGGCGCTAGACAGACTAAGAAGAAAAGTGAAAATAACGAATAAGGATAGAGAAACAACAAAAAGCAAAAACGTTTTATTTTGTTTCACAAATTTTCCTCGCGACATCCTTTTTAACACGGTAGCATTTTGCATGAGCTAGATGGTGGATATAACTGAAGCACGCACCATGGTAAGAGGAATCTGTTGAGCTTAAAGTCTAATAGAATTTTTAAAATCAAATATAATTTGCGGATTAAATACATTCACTTTAGATTTCAGGTATTCCACATCCAAAAATCCATTGAAGTAGATCAGGGCATCTTGGCGGCCACGGAAGCGTGATATGGCGAGAGATAAATCTGTCACCAAACTATTGTGTTAAGAAACGTTCGATAGAAGACCCACATGTGTAGTAGCCCCATCTTGCATTCACATGATTTTAGATAAAGCATTTCGCTGTTGAAAATCTGGAATTGCGTAATTAGTTAACATTTCTAGATAGCGATCACCCGTTACCGTACATATGGTATTTGTAGATCTTCCTTGCAGTAATCATTTCAAAAGTAGGGGCTGATGATGAAGCTTACTATACCGCCCCACACAGTCACTTTTTCTTCGTGTAACGGAATTTTAACCACATCGTGAGGATTATCTTCTGCCCAGTGTATGCATTTTTTCGAATCAATGTTACCAGTCAACGAGAAATGGATCTCGTCCATTCACAGAATGCATGAAGGGAAGTTGTTTTCATCGGCATACGGGAGAAGGAATTTCTTCGCGAAATCCTAGCCATTGTTGGTTATTATTGCAACATCTGTACACGCTAGAACTGAAACGGAAACAAATTAAGAACAGGTTGCGGAATCTTGGGGGCCTTAGAATACGGCAACTGCAGAACGCGTGGCATACCGTGTGCACTTAAAAGACGAACTTCGCTTATTATCTCATGGACTTTTGCAACAGTTTTGATAGGAACGGAGCATCATCGTATCCAAGATCGATAGCATGTGCAACCAGTTTCTTCAAATGTGCTATCAAGTCCCGTACAACTTTACAGATTTCTGTGGTACGCACGCAATATCAATCAGTTTCCCCACGTTGTTTTCTTGTAAGCGGTATAATGTTCAAAGTGCAAGAAACACGTCGGGCATTTCACAGTGCCTTTTCTTCCTCTTAGTGTGACGACATTTCCCTAGTGAGACGACATCAGTCATGACAATGTCTTACTCCGAACCAGGAAATCTGCATACCTTGGTCTCTTCTCGTTTCAAGAGAGATTCAGAATGTTAGTATGAGAGCCGAAAACACAATGTGAAATGTGATGTCATTAGAAAAAAAAGCCGTGATCTGGTGAACGCCGGAGTTATTTTCTTTTTCTTAGTCTGTCTAGCGCCGGCGAGATTCGGGCTGCAAGCACAGTCCCAACGCGATTTATGGTTTTCCAACATAGAGATCAAATTCCAATAAAAGTAGGTGTTGTCATTTAAAATTTTCGAAATTTTGTCTCTGAAACGTTAACTGTTAGAGTTTAACTGTAGTTTTCCGTGTGATTCTTGGGCTCCTACCTCAAAATACCTTAGACCAAAATTTAATTCAGTTTCTGTGAACGATATGATAGCTAAGGGACTCGTGTATCGGGATAGTATTTTTATAATCGCCATGTAATTACATTAATGGTTTATTAAGGGTTACATTAAGAAATGTTTTCTGTAAGTTTTCATCAGAAAAAAATTTTTACTAAAATAATATATAAAGTATTTAGATAGTAGATGCACTTCAAAACTAATATCAGGATACTAATTACATTGCTACGTATTCGTAAAGTTAAAATTCAAACTAATTAGTTATTTTATTGTATCTTTATCGTAAATTATTTATCGCATTGAAATCTAACAATATATTTTGAATTGCACATTTATAAATAAAATTAACATTTAATGAATTGTTAAGAATTGTAATTACATTAGATTTTATCTGAAAAATATAAATTCAAAATAATTCATTCTTATTTTCTAAAAAGTGACCCATAAATCTATTCTATGTTGTATGAAATAGTAAGACAAAATTATCTTTCATTTTATGATTTTCAATTTTTTTTTTTTTTTAAATTAACATCCTTATTCCACCCAATAACATCACTGGCAGTTTTAATAGCATTGGTTTATTTTGACGCTACAATAACTCAGTTTTCTATTTATTTGTTTAAATCCCTTTCTCATTTTAAATTGCACCGGGAGAAAACTAAATTTCGTTATCTAACACCTAATCAAAAACGCCAAAGTGCCAAACATAGAATTATCCCATTACCAAAATTGATTATGAGGCAGTGGATGAACGATCGAAATTGTCAATGATCACCGAAGTCATGGATTGCTCATAATTTTCAAACTAGGTGGTGGAACAAAACTCGGAAGGGGGCAACTCTGTCAGGAACCTTTTCTGTTTTTGATGACGCCATATCTCTTGCGTTGTGTGTCCTCCTCCCTCTCTGTTTCAACCCCTCGCCACAAAATTGTATTTCACCTCTCATCAATTCTTTGGATCAATAACAGATGGCTCTGAAAGCGAAATTAAGGTAGGGGTGTTCACTTAGAACTAAAGGGAAATGGCTATTTGAAAAAGGGCTAAGGTAGCAATCAGTTTGAAGTTCTTTCCCCATTTACCGTTACCAATAATGTCCATCTATGTTAAAAATATGTTATCATTCCATTTGTTGTTTTCAGATAATGTGGTCGGATTATTAGAAATAATTAGCACTTTTACTCTTACCATGTGCATTAAATATGCAATGCATAGATATGTGGCATAATGTTCATGTTATCTTTTATTACAGAAATCATAAGCAGAGTCCAAAGTAAAGTCAGTATCCACCTTTTATTATTAAAAAAAGAGAACTCCAACTATAAAAGTCGGGGTTAATACAAAGTAGACACGTCCTAGTTAAAAAAAAAAAAAAAATTTCTAATTTTATAGACCGACCAGTTATATAATGGAAAATTGGCAAAGGGCCAATTTAAACGCCGTGGTTTAATAGAGATCAAATAAGATTTAGTGCGTGACTTAATATTATATTCATTTTTTAATAATAATTTATAATATTTTTTAATATCAAAGGAAAATTTAGATAAAATAATTTCCACAAAAATTAGTAATTTTTTTTATTTTAAAATTTCATTGCGACGTGTATGTATGACTAGCATCCCTAACAGATATCAAAAATTAGTTGAATTCAAACGCAATAGTTTCAAAGGGCAAAGGAGGTTTAGCACGTGTTTTAGTTAAATAGTAATATTTAATAATACTTTTTTTGAGAATTTTAATTTATAATAATTAAAATTGCAAATTACACAATATCAAAGGAAAATTTAAATGAATTAAAATTTCAACAATAATTATTAAATCTTTTGCTTTAAAATTGCATTGCGAAGTGTATGTATGACTAGCATCCCTAACAAGTAATAGCTGTAATAAAAGAACAGTACGGGGTACGGGTACAGAAACGGGTTTCAAGTAAAAAGGCTCTTGATAAGTAGTTAGACATTGGAATATGGATGTTTACAAATGCATTTAATTAGATCAATAAATATTGCAAATATTTTTCTATCAAGTTCGATTCACTAACTTTCTTACTTTTCTCTGCAACAAAAAAGAAGACAGGTTTTAAAAACAGTTTTAATGAACACTTTAGTTTTTATATATATATTAATATACAATACCAATTTAGCTATATATAGGTCCATAGTCTAACAGTAGAAAAGGTTGATTATTTTGGATTCTGCATGGTTCAGTACATTTTATATTAAATTAGTTACATGAGATGAGGTGTTGAGGAGCTGATGAAAAATTGGTTTATAAGGAAAAAAATATTGTTTCAGACGAATAAATATAAAATTCTTAAGGATCGAATTAAGCTTTCAACACTTCTCTATTTTGATAAGTATAGAGCTACATTGTTTTATAAGTATAAAGCTTCAGAATCAATAAAGAAATACTTGAAGTAAGATGTTTTAAGGTTTCCATTCAAAGTGCATTTCTCCTGAAAGATTTATTTTCAAAAATTTTAGTTTCAAGGCTTTTAAGTGTAACTAAAACTTTTTAAATTCACTAAGTGCATGACAGATTATAATATTAAATTAGATTTTAAACAATCAGATATAATGAAAAATATTTGAGCTAAAATAAGAACACTTACTTGAACCCATGCTTAAAAATACCCTTAGGTTTGCAGCAATGTTTTTAAACATAACAGAATTTTTTTGAGATATAATTCATTTGATGATTTAACAGCAAACATTCTGTTTTGTTAATTTAATTTTTCTATTTGTCACACTGTGCAGGGCTGTCATAAGTATAAATTATTACTAATTTAATGAATTAATTGTTTAAAGAATTGACTTTACAAGTTCCATAAATTATCACGGACGACAAACCATTACAATTCTGATATAATAAATGTTAAAAAGCATTATTATTTTAATTTATCACTAATAATTTATTATATAATTTTAATTAGAACTATTTATTATCAAGGTAGGACATAGTTTTTGCATAAATGCTATTTAACAATATGCGTCAATACATATTTCCAGTGAATTAGTATTCCTTCGATTAGAATATTTTTAAAATTTCATGTTTTATGCTTGAAAATTAATATTTCTGAACAAAGTGAAATGATTCAACAATAACATGATGAAATTTATTAGAAAGGTGGCATTAGATTCATGCTTAGGTAAATAGAATGAAGTAAGTATCATAAAAAAAACGACTATGGATGTAAAAATGATTCTGTGAATTAATATACATTAATTACAAAAAAAAATAAGATTTTTATAAAGAAATTGATTACTTAAAAGGAACTACTAAAGTGAAATGAAATATATATAATATATATATATCTTAGGTGAAAGTTTTTTTTAAACTTTTTATTTCTGCGGCATTAAATATCCTACCAAAATAAGATGCCGAAGATAGTCTCGAAATTTTGAGCATTACATGAGAAAATCCTGTTTAAACCAGATTTATCATTCTTCAGCAAGCGCGCAACGATTTAACAAAGGTATTACCAAAAGCAAAGCACGTCCTCTTTTTGCAGTTGAAATCTTGCTTCTTCCATTTCCAAGTTAATTAACCTGTCTTCCCCACTCGTAACTCACAGTACAAAAACGAAAAGTAGTGCATTAAGAATTCCTCGGCTAAGACTGCTTTCAGGTGTTGTAAAATTTCTCAGTTAGCTGCGATTCGCCAGCAATAATAGTAATAGAGAGATAATGGGTGTTCTGTTTGGAATTTTACACGGTAGGAGAAACCGTTGTGTTTTCGGAATTTGAAGCATTTGTTCATTTCTCAGCGTGATTATTAACCATGAAAAGTACTGTAATGAATAATTGTTAGATATTTAGTTTTGTTTTATACGCAATTTAAAATGTGCTTACCCGATGGTTTGTTATTTCTTGTAGTTGTTTATTTTATAGCAAGAATATCATCAGCGTTAAAACACAGCATATTTAAGTTTTGTTCTTATCAGACTTATTATATATTTTATATGAATTCTTATGCGTCCACGTTTAATAAACCCCCAATTTTTTTTTAATTTCGGTAGTTCATTTTTTAAGGAAATTTACAATAAATTTAACAATATTTTGGTTATTTTGATCAATTTGTTAAATTTTTTATTACAGCTTTTTATTGTAAACATGAATTTAATTTATCACAAAATAATATTTTAAGCTTATCTTTTATTTAAAATTTAGATAATATAATTTCCTTTCCAGCAATTAAGATTGAAAAAAATTAGAATATAAAGCTGTAATAAAATTTTATTTGATTTCCTTTTTGATATTCAGTGATAAATTTCACATCAATATAATTAAATTGTTAAAAATATCATTAGTCATAAACCATATAATATTAACATGGTTATACATCACCCTATAGAAGATTGTTTTCATTATTAATTATTTAGCGTTAACTATTTAATCAAAATAATGACTCAATTATTAATTCTTAACAATTTTGTATTCTGTTATTTAAATCACTATTCATAAAACCTCTTGTATTATTATACTGAATCAAAACTAACATAATGCTCATATAAAATTAATGCAGTATCATCAAAGTATGTGTGCTCATAAAATTAATACAATATCATCAAAGTATGTGTGATATACAATTCCTAAACCATTTAGGAATAACAATTTATTAAATATAAGTATTATGTATACATTAAATACTTAATTCAGTCAAGTAAACAAACAACTTCTAAAAAAATCCTAATTGAATTAAAACTTTAAATCATTGAACGCAGAACATTTATTTCAAGAGACATAGAAAATCATGAGATAAAAAAAAAAGACAAGCCTGAAAAAGCTTAACGTCTTGCGTTTCAACTTAGAATCTTTGCAATCATTAAAATTCTCTCGCTCGATATTCATAACTCAGAGTCCAAGTTTGCATTACATTATCAATAATTGCCTCTGCTAACACTAAAACTGCAGTTTTCAAGGAACTCACTTTTAATGATTCTTAAAGCATCATCGTGAAAGTTCCGGTATTTTTTTTAAAAAGGAAGTCTAGTTTCGTAACGCAGTTTAACATATTTAAACACTTATCCTTTTTCAGAGCAGCAGATGAATTATCGAATTTTCAGAAAGGAGATCTAAGGTTACACTAAGTCTCTAAACACTAAAAAAAATCAATATTTCTAATAGCCTTAATAACGCCAGAGTGCTTGAATAGGGTCTCCATGTGCATTAAAATATCAGATTTTTTTTTTCATCTCTCACCCTGATTTAAAAATAACGATTGGAAAAAGAAAGATGTAAGTGAAAGAAAAATGCTTGGATGTAAAATGTTTTACCAAAACAACTTGCTTTCGCTCTTTTAGCACTAGCATTAGCTTTGTAGTAATTGCATTGTTTGAGCAGATGTTTTTGTAATTGCATTGCTTGAGCAAATGTTTTGTTGTTATTATTATTTCTGACAGATCGCACATCAGATGAAAGATTTCGTTTTATCTAAAGTTTTAATTAATAGGTTTGCTCTTTCCCCTGTTTAAGTCAGCCATTTGAAGCGTGAAAGAAAGTGATAAAAGTAATTTTTACACTTTAAAATACCATTTTTTAGTAGTTCAAACATGGAGATGAATGAATAAGTAGCGCGTCAACTCAATTTAATTGATCAAATTGCTTTGTATGACGATAAGATATGGGTGATGTGCATAATTATAAGCCAGGAAATGGAAAATGATTGCATGAGGGAGGAAATATGCATAAATTAATTTGCGCGTTTTTATCTTGCATAATGAAGTAAATCCATGAATAATTTAAAACATACTGTAAATTAAGTTGCTCATTGCTGTGTTGGAATATGCCTGCATTGGCTGCTTTGATTAAATACACATATCTTATTAGAAGTTGTCTTAACCTTATTTTTATTTACAGAAACTAATTTAAACTGACGATTGTTTAAACAAGCAGTTCGTGAAAAATTATTTTGCCGTCATACCAAAATATGAATTTGGCACATCGCTGGAAAATGTCTTGATTATTTAATTGTGGGTTTTCTTTAAAAGTCTGAGGATCGAATTATGTTTTCAGGAGTTGTTTTTTAAAATTATTAATTCTTTTAAGTCTCTGAAGTATTGTAACAAAACTAAATATAATAACAATTTTGTATACCATCAGAATTGCATCATTCTGAAATATTTACTAATTAGTTTGATGAAAATATTAACATGTTTAGATAAAAACACTAAATAAATATGCTTCAAATAAACACATGGAGTTCACATAGCGATTTTATAAGTTTTTATAAATTGTATTTAAAAAAATTGCTAGTAAAACCTTCAAACAAAACTGGTAAAATTTAGTCGTTATACATAAAAAATTATGATGAAAAATTTCTTTAAAAATTTTATTATTAGAGTTCATACTCTTTTCTTTCTAGACTGCAACACAATTAAACCTTACCTTTGAAAAGAAAATAATATATATATATATATATATATATATATATATATATATATATATATATATATATATATATATATATATATATATATATGTCTCCAAACATCTAAAAATTTTAATAAAATAATTTTAACTAAACAAAAAAGTTTTTATCTTGTCTTACAGAGTAATAAATATCTAACTTAAAATAATATTGATTGTTTTATTAAAATATTTCTTACAAAAATAATTTTATGTAAAAGTCTTAATTTTATTCATTGTATGATAGATTAAAAAATAAATCTCCATTAATTTAAATATGTTAATTTTTTCAATTTCAGCATATCATACAAATTCTTTTTCTGTCTTTCATCAAAATCTTGCCATCGATTTTAAAATGTCTTGATTAAAAAAGAAAATACAGTTTACTGAATTTCTCAACGATGACTTCATTCACAATAAAGTATATTTTTTTATGTAAATAGAATTGTTGCTTTTAATTTTGAAAATCTATTTATATTTTTACTTGTTTAATAGAAGTCCTGGGAAAGAAATGATTAAATTCAATGTCGTTCGAAAGTAGCTTGTTGGATTTTGTTGACACGACAAATTCGTCTGCAAGCAGAATTTTTTTACTAATATTCCCCCATAAGTTTTTCTTAATACTTTTGCAAACTCACTAGTTTGGCTTTTATTTACATTTTTTATAGATTTTCTTATGACTCTTTATTCTATTTTTTTTCCACTTTTTTTGTGTTGGCGTGTGTGTCCGAACATAATAGTACTTTTAGTTTTTCCTTTCACTATTTTTTTTTTTTATTCCTTTCTTCATCTCGATTTTTGTATGGAGGAAAAAGTTTCATTGCACTACGACATAAGATTCCTTTCTACTCTTCTTTTTCTTTTCTTTTTCTTGCTTTCCTGCACCCTCAATCTTTTCTTTTCACGTTTGCCCTTGGAGAACAAGGATTTTGATTCAGAATCTTTGGAACATACACCGCCTATTGCTTTTCCGGCTGCACTTTCTACAAGAGGTTTGAGACACCCTCCTATCATCATCCGAGTTGCCAGCTCCATAATCCCCCCGGCTTAAAAAGGGCAACAGAACCTGCAATATAGAAATGGAATTATTAGTTTCTTATATTTAAAGTACTGTTTGTAATGCTGTAGACTTCAGTAGACTTCCGAAATGTAATAACTGGTGCCTTCAATCCCTAGTTTAGGCTTACTGAGGGGTTTATCCCAATGGAAAACCTCCTAAAATATGGCATTTCATTTTTGTTTTCACGATTTAAAATATCTAAATTTTTCTTTTTTAATTTGTTTCATCATGGTCCAGATATTTTATTTAAAGATTTAGGATGTCTGATATAACATTTTTGATGGCATGATTTCATTTCATGAAGTACATGACAGATATACATTTATTTCACTATTCAGGATACAATTAGCATTTATTCGAATTTAATCTATGAACATATAGGTTTAGCTTCATTTAAGTATTTTTAGATTCATATGCTTATTATTAGATTACCATACATAGCACAACTTAAAAAGGCGATGTGTTTCAAACATCGATTGTCATTTCCTACTTAATCTTGTTGATTAAATTTTACAATTATTTTTTTGGCTTATTACGTTTATTTTTTAATATTTCAATTAGTTTTAAACGAAGTATTTTGATAAAAAGTTAGAATCAACAGCAAAACGTTTTTGACAGAAATTCGCATACTGAGATTTATAAGTTAAGAATTACTTTTTTGAATCCTTTCATTTCTCATGTATTTATTTATTTATTTGCTGTTAGTGATGCCACTCTAAATCTGTTCCTTTTAGAAACTATCAAGCTGAAACCATAACGTTATTTACTATACGTAAATGAATTTTCTTGTTTATTATCATTAGGTAATTAATGAAATTATTTAAATGTGTTAAATTATTACATATTTTTTTCCTTTTAGAAACTGTTACACTAAATAGACCAAAGTTTTATTTACTATGCATAAATGACTTTTCATGTTTTTCATTATCTAGTGATGAAATATTTAAATAATGCTTTGATAAGCAATAGTTCACGATACAGCATTTAATATTCAAATTAAATTTCCATTTTGTTAAATGGTTTGTTTGCTTTCTAATGATGTAATTATAATAAAGTTTACTGAATATGACGTAGTTTCTTTATTTATAAAAAAATGTAATAATATTAGCCTAAATTCAGAAATAAAAAAATTACATTCTGCATAGAAATTAGAATATCCTTCTAGTAAAAGTGCATACCTCATAAAGTTTATTTAAAGGTGTTATGCATTAAGCTACTTCTTCAAATGGGTATGTAACACTCATTATTTAAATTTATCATACATTTAATATCGTATTTTAATGATTATAAGATATATAATTAACTTTATGTTTCTTTAAAAATCCTCCAGCTAAAATATAAGCTTAAATAAATAATGCAATTACAAAATACTGTAACTGTATTTATAAGGATACTTTATTTTTAATATATTTCTAGGTTAGCATTTATTTTATTAAATTGATTTATAATGATTCAATCCGATGAAAATATTAATTCTTGCAAGGAAAATATTTAAAAAAAAAATTCCTTATTTAAAATTTATCTATATAATTTCCGTTACTGCTTACATTTCTTAAATTGTATCTGTAAATTTATTTTTGTCTCAAAAATATTACGATTCATAAAAAGGCAATTGACATGTATCGTTAAAAATTCTTTCTCCTTCCACTGCTTGTCACTACGTACAAATAATGAAAAAAGAAATACAATACTTCCGATAGGAGCTCGCTGTTGAGAAGTCAAAACTCACAGTCTGTTAGAATTTTTAAAAAAATGCACAACAAGCCTTTGTATACTAAGTACGTTCGTTACTTCGGCGTAGCTTCTTCGAGCGAAAATGAGAACTTTCAACGAAAACGAATTCTACAAATAAAAATCCGATTTCTTTATTCCATTTCCTCTTTACGTGCAAATCAGACATGTTTCTTTTCGAAACCTATCAAAAGAAGAAGACGGATGATCGAAAAAAAAAAAGAAAAAAATTCCCAACGATGAATAAAGAAGAATATGTGACGAGCAGCTTAGCATTCCATGATTTCTCTTGTCGACATTGCTTGAAGCGCCTATAACCAATCTTTAAGATAAGCTCTTCGGAAAAGTGTTTCCAAAAACTACCTAGCACTAAGAAAAGTAAAAGAATACTACGTGGTAAAGGGAGCGTGACGTGTTGGTACGCCACGTATTAAAAACAAGGAAGAAGTGTATCAAATCCATTCAGAGGAATGGGAACTAAAGGAAGGAAGAAAATTCGCAGTTACTTGTTTCTGGCAATCCATTGTCATCAGCTGATGTGGTACTCTCTTAAAGAAACGGTTCGTTTCTAGAAAGGAAAACACAAACTTCTCTCGGTGAAGAAATCGGATAGTCTTCGAAATTCTGATCCTTTTCGAGTTCCATTACGAAAACCAAAGTAGAAGGTTTCCATTACAGTCATTGGGACAGATGGCCAGAAGAAGTGATTACTTTGCAAAACACAATTGCTATCAGGGCTTAAATGTCTAGATAATGTACTCTAGTTATCAGAGTACATTTCCGATTAAAAATAAATGTTTTTTGGATTCGGTTTAGGTCAATTGGTGTTTTGTTTGTTACAGTAGAAACAAATAGTTTCTTGCAAACATTTTTTCTCGAAGGCCATCTGTAATTCATTAAAAGTATAAACACACTTTTATAAAGAATTTATTATTTTTAAAGAAAATTGGTTTAATTAGTGTTGGATTATTCCCATCTATAATAATCCCATTTAATATAAATGAATCATACTATTCTGGAAAGGTTGAACAGTTTTCAAATTTTCACTTTTTTTCTTATTTTTCTGTAATAGCTCTATTTTTTTACTCGAAAGTGAAAAATCAATGTTAAATTTTAAAATCTAAGTTGTAACTGCATAAATAATAAAAACAACATTTATTTTGATCCATATATTACATTTTGAAAGATCTTTAAATTTCTATCATCTCATTTTTGACATTATTCCTTGAAAGAACAATTTGTAAATCTCGATGTTAGATACACTAATGTTAGGTACTTAATCAGGTTTAACTCACAATTATTTTATAAATCAACATACCTTAAAATAAATTATATCAAACAGCGATGTATTTTGTATGCGATTGCATTTTGTACGTTGTACAACTATTGTGCTTAGATTGCAAATTCAAAAATAAAACTTATAGTGTTTCAATGAGAAATAAATTTTTTTTGTTATTCAATATAATGCTAGCATAAACAAGCTGTAATAAAAAAAAAAATTTTTGCTTGACTATTAATTTCTATCATAATAATAATTGACGGCATAATAAGAATTATAAGCATAAAGTAAAAAAATTGAAAGAATTGAATTAAGAATTTAAAGTAAAGCAAAATAAATCTTGGCATTAAAACTTTGCTAAGTTTTTCCACACCAGAACCAAAAACTATCTTGGAAAAAATATATACCGAATACTATTTTATTGCCTGAATAGAAGGACACCCTATTTGGCGAGTAGTGTCAACAGACCTGTCAACCAGGCACATTGTTAATGATACACCCAGATATTCCCCAATGAAGTTTATTAAATGAATGGTCTATTGCGCACAATATTCACAGAATATGGAACACGTTTTGTCTGTCTACATCTTTGTACAGTATAAATACTGCGTAGGAAAACTCTGTTTTGCTTCAGATCGGTCTATACGACCTTCGGCGTCAGTTCCAAACAGTGATGATTGGCTGGGAGAGTTTTATGTGAAGTTTGCCTTCCTCGTTATCACTTCGTTATAGTAATGAAAGTGCCCCAGGTCACGTCCGTCTTCGTTGCCATGACGACTAGGGACGTATTTTCTGCATTGAAATATCTTGGACCCAGTAATGAATTCTAGCCATTCCTGATAGGAAGGGGGGGGAGTTCACATTGTCCTCTTGTGAAAGTCACAGTTCTAGAAATTAAAGGTAATGAAATTTTGATGACATATGCAATACACAATCGTCGCTTTGTAAACATAATGCAAGTCGTTGTGCCGCAGTCATTTGCGGAGAAAGGGACAAACCAATTCGCACCTCAAAGGTTTGGCCTTTCTCTCTATACGGCTCAGGATAAATTACAACATAACATGAATTTAATGGAATGGCACGGGGTTTCCAAAATGGTCATTAAACCAAGGAAGACATTATGTAAACGTTTACACAAAGAGTCTCACGTATTGCAAAGATTGGGTTTAAAATATCAAGATTAGAGTCTGGCTTTGCCATACATTTAAGGATGTAGCGAGAGTTTCTCCGCTGTTTAATTGCTAAAGATCCAATGTCATTAACGATGAATCATAGATAAAATAGGACGATATTTCTCACTATATGATTTCTGTCAGCTTCAGTCTACTGGAAATAGAATACGGTTGTAGTATATTTGCCGTGAATAATGGGTATTAATGTTATTCAGTTATTATATATGCTGTATAATAAAGATTATCACCTTGTTAAAAAACAAAATTATTTCTAGAGGGTAAAAATAAAATATACTATGAATGTAAAATAAAATTTAAAACGGGATTAAAATCTGTTTTATTTTTTTTTCATAAATATATTTGGGTTAGTAGTATTTTACTGAAATAAGAATTATTAATTTTTAAATTAAAATTTGTTTACAGTCTAATTTAAATTTCATTTGCTTAATTACAGAACTGTATGAATAAATTGCTTATATGAAATAACTCTGCCAAATATTTGACAATTTCTTGTTTCAACATCTATTGTAATTATATTATGTCCCTAATTGTAATTTATCCAAGAGTAATATAGATTCGAAGTTCGTAATTTCATTTATAAACAACAATAATATGAATGCTGAAATAATAATTACATGCGAAATATATTTAAAAAAACGAAGAATAACTTTTTAAAGCATATATATATTGTTAATATCTCTACACCTATTTATAAAAAAAAGTTCTGAAATAAAAAACCTAAAAATTGGTTCAATTTTGCATATGGCGATTTAGACATGACATTCCTTAAATTCCTTAAAGGTTACTGGGAATTAATCAGAACTTTACTGTTTTTTGTATTTGTATTTCTAAAAGGTAACTTAATATAGCAGAAGACTAAACAGAAACTATTTGTACTTACTATATTAATTATTTTTTCCTTTTATGTCTTTTGAATTGTTAGCAATAAAGACAACGATGAACTTCATTTCCGCTCCAGTTAGCTTTTCAGCTTCTGTATTCTGTTTGCTTCTCCAAACTTCTGTCTTTTCTGTTTGTTTGCTGAAATATAATTTTACTAGTTGGAGTTATCATTTGGAGAACTTCTAGATCCACTTTCTCCATTCCAAATTTGCTTTTTCGCAGAAACTAATGTTTTCATTTATTTTACTTTCTTAGTTTTGCATTGGTCCTTTTATTTACATGTGCAAATAAGATATATTAAGGTAAAGAAAAACACTGAGCTTTATATTAAAAGATTCTCTGTATAAATACATACCTTCGAACTTTCTTTGCATTGGAAGTTAATTTTGTCAAATTAAATTTCATATACTTATTTTAAAACTTAATCGTTCTTTATTGAAAACTAATAAGGTGATTGTATTTTATACGGATTTCATTGACGTGTAGATTGTACTAATAAATTCAAATTTTATAAGAATATATATGTGTATATTTATTAATGAATTATGTGATCTACATTATGAAATGTTTCAAATAGAGTTAAAGTTAGGCATGGGACTAGATAATAAAAATCCTTATGATATTACAAAACAATCTTAAATTATTTTAAATGAAAGAATTTGAAATAATTTAAAAAATTTAAATTATTTAATTTTATAATATATATTCATTTGCTTATTAATTTGCTAATTGCTTTGCTTTTTTGAATTCATTTCCTTTTTTATAAATTCAAAACATAATATATTTTGAATTTAAAGAATTAAATGTAAAATTGAACCTTCTTCAGGCAGACTTTTTATTATTTGCCCAAAAGCCTTTCCTGACCTTTCAAGTCAAATCTATTCTCATTAGTTTGGGACTTAAGTGGCATTTTTAATAATACATTCAATAAAAAATTATCTCGGTATTATCTTGATCAGTATAATATCGATAATTTATGATGATACTCCTACTGGAAAATAATTTTATATTAACACAATCACAAGCAATATTCTTTTTTGAACTTTAAAAAGATACTTAAAATAATGTGTATGGGCGTATTATAAAAATTATTCAAACTCGCATGAAAGTTTCATAAATGCGAAAAGTCTTCATACTTTAGATTTGCTGGAAAAGTCAAATTTTTCAAGAATAGGGTAAGTTTATGGAGCAGGAATTTATATGAAATTAAAATATATTGAAAAAAAGTTTTGAATCAACCTTAGTTTTTTTTTTATTTATCATAATTATGTGCGAGAAAAAGTTAAAATTTTAAGTTTATTGGTAAGAAGTTCGCCTGAGCATCAGGTTCGAATCCGCCAACGGTGTCAGTTTACAGATATGAGAAGACGTGACATTAATCTAGACAGCGGGAATAAATGTCTGGCTTAGACAGTGGAGTTTGCTGGTGGGAAATTCATAGGTTTCAACCCATACGACACGGAAGGCGGGGCAATTACTTTTAAATGCCTTATTAAACGGGCATATTTTGTTACCTTCAACGTGAAGTAAGTTTCTATTGCCACTCAAATAATGAGTTCATCACTATGTGCCCATCCACCTATTATCCTCCATAACTCAAATGCATGAAGAATTTTATAATCCTTACAGAAACCAATGTGGGCAGGGTGATTTATAATTAGAGGACTTTTCTACCGCACACATAAATTAGCTAAAATTCATATACATCATTAATTATTGTATAAGTGGCAAATTCGGTTTGTTCCATACTAAATATAACGAAATAAGCTTGTGGGATATGGGTTTAAAAGTTCTCCTAGAAGGCATTGCACTCTCTTTATCAATAGATGATGTACATAAGTTAGACATCACGTACAGAAAAATCTTATTTCAAATATTATAGACATGAAAAAAAATGGTTAAATATAGCATACAAATACTAAAAGGAATCGTAAAAATTCATCTAAACATTTTTTGTAAGTTAATATAATATTTTGCAACACGATCTTAGTGTCCCTAAGAAATTATTTTTACAGACATTCTACAACTTGTAAATGGCATCAGTGACAAGTATTTTTCCAAATAAATCCGTGTTCCATCCGAGTAGTGAAAAGGGGAGAAGAAGTAGGAAACATAATATTTTAACATTGAATCGCGAAAGTTTAAAATTTTCTGATAGTTGGATTTGGCGCCTTTTTATTCTTTAACTTTTTTATTCATTCCCACACTCTATCCTTTAGTAATGGTAAAATCGATCATAAAAAGCATATAACTTGCTAAGTTCCTCAGAATATACCCTCAAAAAATTACGGCCAGATAGTTACTTCTAAATGCCTTATTAAATGGGTATATTTTGTTACCTTCAACGTGAAGTAAGTTTCTATTGCCACTCAGATAATCAGTTCATCGCTATGTGCCCATCCAACTTTTATCCTCCATAACTCAAATGCATGAAGAATTTTATAGTCCTTACAAAACCAATGTGGGAAACGTGATTTATGATTAGATGACTTTTCTCCTTCACAAACAAATTAGCTAAAATTCATATACATCATTAATTATTGCACGAGTGGCAAATCCGGTTTGTTTCCATACTAAATATAACGAAATAAGCTTGTGGGATATGGGTTTAAAAGTTCTCCTAGAAGGCATTGTGTTCTCTTTATCAATAGATGAATGTACATAAGTTGAGACATCACGTACAGAAAAATCTTATTTTAAATATTATAGACATGAAAAAAATGGTTAAATATAGCATACCAAAATAAAAAGGAATCATAATAAAAATTCATCTAAACATTTTTTGTAAGTTAATATAATATTTTGCAACATGATCTTAGTGTCCCTAAGAAATTATTTTTACAGACATTCTACAACTTGTAAATGGCATCAGTGACAAGTATTTTTCCAAATAAATCCGTGTTTCATCCGAGTAGTGAAAAGGGGAGAAGAAGTAGGAAACATAATATTTTCACATTGAATCCCGAAAGTTTAAAATCTTCTGATAGTTGGATTTGACGCCTTTTTATTCTTTAACTTTTTTTATTCATTCCCACACTCTATCCTTTAGTAATGGTAAAATCGATCATAAAAAGCATACAACTTGCTAAGTTCCTCAGAATATACCCTCAAAAAATTACGGCCAGATTTTTTTTCTTCTTTTACTTTTTTTTTTTTTTTTTACGTTTTGAACTTTGACAGTGATAAATGGTTTCTGGGATAAAAATAAAATATTCATAGTGAAATTGTACTGCAGGTAGCCCTATTCCCTCTTTAAAACAACGGAGAACGGGGAATAGCGAAAAAGGAAGAGAAAATCTCGGGAAAATTGTCTTTTTTTTTTCTTTTTAAATTTATTTATTCCCGTTTTTGATGCTCCTCGTTTTAAATGATACTTTGCGTGAAGAGAAATCTGAATAAATTATAGCGAAACGAATCCTTCCAAAGTAGTTGAATTGTAAGGTGGGGTATGGTTTGGAGTTATAACTTGCTAATTGCATAATCAATAAATCGAGTTTAAAACACTATTAAAGATTATATAAAACCATTAAATAAGTTGGTAGCTCATGTGACGCAAATGATAGGATTGGATTTTTTGTTTGTTTGTTTAGAGCTAAATTTAATGTAACAGATGGGTTTTTTTTTTTTCGTGAGACTATAAATAATTATTCTTAAATTTTTCAATACACACACTCTGTTTGATTGTTTCAATACTTATTTAGCTTTTTATTCAATGAATTTTAGTTGCTTAATTATTGACGAATTTATATTTTCTTCTTTTGAGTATTTCCTATGTTTTGCTAATTTTTAGTTAATTTTGCCAATTTAAAATGTTTTTTTCAAAGATAATAATGGAATTAAAGTAAAATTTGTAGCTAAATATTTTCGACTGCACATTTACAATTTTACATATACATACATTTTTATACAGCAAAAAAAATTTAAATGTAAATTGGGAAATTATACAAAACGAATAATATACTCACGTCAATTCTGTAAATCATTTTCACTCTAGAAAATTCATTTAATTCATCTTCTTGTTCAGATATAGGTAATTTAGATATATTTCATTTAATTGATCATCTTGTACAGATATTGGTAATTTAGGTATATTTCATTTAATTGATCATCTTTGCAGATATTGGTAATTTAGGTATATTTCATTTAATTGATCATCTTGTGCAGATATTGGTAATTTAGGTATATTTCATTTAATTGATCATCTTGTGCAGATATTGGTAATTTAGGTATATTTCATTTAATTGATCATCTTGTGCAGATATTGGTAATTTAGTTATATTTCATTTAATTGATCATCTTGCCAGATATTGGCAATTTAGTTATATTTCATTAAATTGATCATCTTGGGCAGATATTGGCAATTTAGATACATCTCATATTTAAAAACAATTATTTTCTTCTTTCAAAATGACAAAACCAAATAAATTATCTTTATATTTTTATATACGCATATACACAATAAACTTAGAGACTCGATGTTTATGCAAATGGCATCATAGATCATTCATTTCAACGAATCCAAACCCAAATCGAGGACCATTCCAGGAGCAAAGCCACCGCAATTCTCCGCGACAGCTACATCACCGAAAAATAATTTGATGGATAATTATTCAAAGCCGGGGTGATTAATGAATGATTAATGAAAATTTGCATCCCACAAACTGGACGACGTCCAGTGGAAATTTATTTTTTTCTTCTAATACCGCAGTGGAATGTCTATTTATCGCGTGAAGCGAATATTGAAAGCTTTCCCGGCATAATTATTCATCACCCTTAAGCCTTCGCACAATTTCCCATTTAATGATCAATGGAACCAATAATTGCGAGTAATATAAAGCATACGCCAAGGTCCACCCCGGTACACCACAAGCAAGGCATTTGACGAATTTCATAAAGCTTCTCTGGCTGCACAATAAACTTTGTTCATTTTCCTGCCCGCCATCTTTGTCCCCAAGCGTGGAACTAATTAGAAGCAGTTCCTCTCCAGAGATGTAAAGTATTAAATAAATCAAGTTCGTAGACTATCTTCCTCCGGAGTTGAGCATCTGTCTTCTGAAGTTTAAGACGAAGTGATGGAGGTCTCTTTATCCCAGAAAGGTTATGGAAACATCGGTTTTTAATTAGCTTTAGATGAGCACCATAACAATCTGTACAACAGTGGCGATCCAATTTTCTGCGAGTCTTTAATCTCTCGTCTTATATTCGTCTAATGAGCAGCTGCAGTGTTCTGCAGTTGATTATGAAGATTCTGGAAATATATTTGTTTCGGGCTCTTGCTTAACAGCATCGGGACACTGTTGGAATAAAATTCATTATAATGGAGGGCTTATTCAATTAACGAATAATAAAATTCTGTACAGGAGACATCTAAATTATTTTCTCCAGTATTCCTTACAGTACTTCAAATGAGGGTGTATCCATTTAAATAATATTGATATTCGAATAATGATATACTACAAAAAAAGAAAGATTGGTAGAAGTATAATGCAAATAATATTCATATTTATATAATGATATGCTATGCCACCATGCAATGATATGCTATCAGTAAAGATTGTTATGAATATAATGTAAATAATATTCGTATATCAGTAATGATATGCTACAATAAAAATTGTTATGAATATAATGTAAATAATATCCATTTTTGAATAATGATATGCTTCAAAATTTTATGATTTCCTTTTATAGAAAATTAAAATCATTAATTACATAAAAATGTATAAATTATTCATGCTTAATGCTTGATGCATAACTCTAAAATCTAGAATATTCCAACCATTACGTAAAGTTTTTTACCCATCAGATTTTTAGTATTACAATTATATGATTAAAATTTTATACAGAAGTATTTAAAGAGTTTAAAATAATTAAAATTTAAAAAAATACTTGAAAAACAAAAACATTTTCAAATACCTCCTTGCTATACAAGTTTCAACAAATATGTTTAAAAACTTGCATACTTAAATGAGATTCTTAAAAATTTTTAAATTGGGTAATTCTCACTGTATAAAAACTATTAAGTTAAATTATTAAGAACATAATAAAATTATTTTCATGAGAGATCTAAATTATTTTCTGCAGTATTCCTTCCAGTACTTCTAATGAAGGTATATTCATAAATAAGATTCATATTTGAATAATGATATGCTACAATAAAGATTGTTATGAATATAATGTAAATAATATCCATATTTGCATAATGATATGCTTCAAAATTTTGTGATTTCATTTTATAGAAAATTAAATTAATTAATTACTTTAAAAACTGTATAAAATATTCATACTTAATGCTTGACACAAAAAGGGTTAAATCTAGAATATTCCAACCATTTCTTAAAATTTTTTATCGATAAATTTTTAGTATTACAATTATATGATTAAAAGTTTATATAGAAGTACAGTATTTAAAAAGTTTTAAATAATTAAAATTTAAAAAAAAAATACTTGCATAAACAAAAAAAAGAATTTTCAAATACCTCCTTGTGATATAAGTTTCAACAAATATTTTATAAAAATTTACTTATTTAAATAATAGATATCTAAAAACTTTTAAATTGGGTAATTCTCACTGCATAAAAAATATTAAGTTGTAATGATACTTAAATAAATTGAATAAGGATATGCTACCATAAAGATTGATATGAATATAATGTAAATACTATACATATATGAATAATAATATTTACAATAAAGATTGTTATATAAGATAATTTTTTGAAGTAAATTAAAATGTAAATTGAATAAGTATAAAAGATTTCATTTGTGAAAATCTTATTTATTTATTAGTCATTGATACATTAAGATTAAAATTCATCTGAAGTGAATGAAATTTAATTTTAAGTTTTCAGTTTTAATAAAAGAAATACTTTCACATAGTAGAAGATTCATTTGCAAAATCTGTATTTCCTGTCTGGTTCAAAGTCATCGAAGTATATGTAATAAGAATAATACAGCAAATATGCCAATTATGCATTTTAAATATGAAAGGTAATTGAATTAACTTTTATTCTTTTAATTATTGTCGGTAAATATATGTGAAGTTAGTGGGCAAACAGATTTTATTTTAGTTTTTACAAAAATAGTTTTAATCCTGATTTACAAACATTCTCGGAAAACTGATATCTACCACAAACATGCAATTTATATCTTTCCCCAGAGTCAAAATATTTAAAATTTTAATCTTCAGCAACTTTACTTCAGAAACAGGTATCCAAATTGTTATTAAATTAAACAAGTCTAATGAATCGATGGAAAGTAAAAAAGATGTTTAAATATTAAAACAACCTTCAGGTATTTTCCATTCATTACCCTCTAAATTATTTATTTTCCTTTTTGCATGTTTAATGGTACTTCCGTGTTTCATTAAAACTTAAAATTGTCAATTTAATTTCTCAGTGGGTTCTGTAAATTTTCATTATTTGCTTAGTTTAGAATTTTCTCCGTCTGCTTTTAGGAAATTTTCAACGAGTTCTTTAACAAATAAAGAATTTAAAGTAGATAAGTTACAGCTTTAAAACATGTTTAATTAATTATAATTTTTACTCTTAATAATTAGAACTTCTTTTTATTCGATTTGAATTAAAGTTTTATATTTAAAAGATAGAAAAGTTAAATGAGTAGTTCACTTTGTCGTCTTTTAGAACTTTTATTACAATAAATAAATGAAAAGATGAAAAATCTATCTGAGTTAAAATATTAAAAGTAGTAATAGTGTAAAAATAGCATAGGGTATGATTGCTAAACCCACCAATTTGTTTGAAATTTATTAGGTTAGAAACAGAAAAAAAATTAAAATCAGAACTGTTATAAGAAGTAGTAATAAAAACTAGTTAAAAATATGTAAACAGTAAATTACTAGTTTTAAAATGAATAAATAAATGAAAAGATGAAAATCTATCCGAGTTAAAATATTAAAAGTAGTAATAGTAAAAATAGCATAGGGTATGATTGCTAAAAACCCAATATTTGTTTGTTATTTTCAGAAAAAAAAAATTAAAATCAGAACTGTTAAAGAAGTAGAACTAAAAAATATGACATACTAGTAAGATGAATAGTTATTTTCATGAAATGTAAGTAAACAGTAAATTACTATAGTGTTTTAAAATGAATAAAATAAAATGTAAACAGTAAACCCACAATTTGTTTGAAATTTATTAGGTTAGAAACAGAAAAAAAATTAAAATCAGAACTGTTTAAGAAGTAGAACTAAAAAAATATGACATTACTAGTAAGATGTAATAAAACACAATAGTTAATGAAATATAGTGTTTTAAAATGAATAAATAAATGAAAGGATGAAAAATCTATCTGCAATAAAAAGATTAAAAGTAGGAATAGTATAAAAAAATAATACAGGATATGTTTATATTATCTGAAAAAAAAAAAAATAACATATGTTTATTAACACATGATATGTATATTATCTGGATGTAATAAACACAGATATGTTTATTAACACATGATATGTATATTATCAGGATAAATAAAGATATGTTTATAAAAAAAGCAGGATATGTTTAAAAATAAGTATAATCATATTTTGTGTTAATTGAGTTTACTTGTCACAAATGTATAATCTGGATAAAAAGAAATCTTATTTTCCAATACAGAATATGGACAGAATTATAATTATTTTAAAAGATTTACTGTAAAAAGAAAGAAATAAATATACAAAATTTATATGTTCTTTAAATATAAGGTATATATATATATGTATATAATAAGTTTAATAAGTTACACATATTTTTGCTTATCAACCTTTATTTTTTTATGTTTATTAAATGATTTGCAGTTTTGTTGCTGCAGTTTATGTTCATAAACCCAAACTCCAAAAGAAAACATCTATATAACAATATCGAAAATGCCGACAGTTAAGCAGTAAATCTATAAATAAATCTTTAATAACATGTTGAAATTTCATAACTCCAAAATTTTAATGTTAGTCATGTGTCGTTTCTGTTAACTAGAAAATAAAAAGTTCACCTATATTTGTTCAATGTACAATTCGGATGACTTGTGAAAATAAAAAAAGGACACTTAACAAAGGGATATCGTAGAAAAAAAACAGCATCAAAATATAAATAAAAGCAGAACATTTAATTTATGAATATTTATTACTATTTTAGAAGAATGTAGATTTGTTGAAATCCTTGCGACCTGTTAGGGATGTAAATTATGTTAAGGAAAGTATATGCTTCTAAGATATAAGTCGTATTCTGTAATGTATCTCTCTCTCTCACACACACATACATACTTTTTTTTTATTTGAAAATAAGGATATAGTTATGTAGATTGAAATTTCTACGATATAAATTTTTCGTTTCCATAAAAACAATTCTTGATTTGCTCATATTTTGATTCCCTTCACTAATTTGCTTGATGATGGTTGCATTGTTATTTTCTAAAAGGATTAAAAATAAATTCGTTTTAGAATTCAATGTTATTTTATTTGTTGTATTTAATTCTTTACTGTCACCTTTAAAAATTTATATAGCAACTTGCTATTTTTAATTATCTTATCCATTTAATATCCATTTTAAATCCTATTTTAAAAACTAAATAAAATAATTTAAAAGATTCTCAAATAAAGCTGTTTTATTTTCTAACCAATTTCTTATTATTTCAATAAGAAATTTTTAATTAAATATTTGTTAAAAAATTTATTTTACGTAGTTGAAATCCAAAAAGATGTAAATATACCATATGTATTAATCTAATATTTTATAAAGCTTAATTTGGAGACATAATCCTTCAATATGTAAAAAAATTCATGAAAAATACAAATCCCCAATTTAATCTAAACGCTATTAAATATCTTTCAGGTAATTGTTTATAAAAACAACTTTGCTGATTTACTTTTTTTAGCTAGATAAGAGATTTATTTATTGCTTTGTTCATAAAAAAAAAAATATTCTTTGTTAATTGATAAACAAACAAAAAAAACTTTTCAATTATATTGGAAAAACATTATTATTATTATTATTATTTTTTTGGAAAAAAATTATTTTACAAGGAGCATGGATGTCTTTCGAAGAAGTTTTAGAGATTTATTAAAAGCAATTTAATATCTTAAATTATTTAACGAAAAATGTTTTTCACAAGTGCGACTTTAATTTTGTTTATGGATTTTATTTCTTAATAAAATAAGTGATTACTGTAAAGGCTTTTTAATTATTATTTCTTGAGCATTAAACTTGTTAAAATGCGACTTAACTCCTTAAAAATTAAACAGAAATCTTTATTGTGCACTTTTTTTATTAAAATTAATTTTGTTTCATGCTGTGGCTTTGTATTTTCTTTCTTTATTTATTTTTCAAATATATTGAAGAGTGTATGTAAATATAATTTTTAGGATAATTATTTATTTTACAATAAATATCCTACGCAAAAAAGTTTTATTAAATTGCTCTTAATACTAAGTCTCAATCTACAACTATTAAATAAATAAAAAAAAAAAAATTTTTAAATGTGCGACTTTATTTTTTGTTCATGGGTTTTAATTCCTAATACGATAAGTGATTACAGTAAAGGCTTTTTAATTATTATTTCTAAGCATTAAACTTGTTAAAATGTGAATTGACATTATAATAATTAAACCGCAACTGTGCGATCTTTATTGTGCACTTTTTAATGGAAATTAATTTTTTTATGTCCTGCTGTGGCTTTGTATTTTTCTTGCTTTATTAATTTTCAAACATATTGAAGAGTATATATATTTTTTTTTTTTTTGAGAAAATTATTTATTTCACAAGAAACATAAACATACCCAAATAAGTTTTATTAAACTGCTATTAATGCTACATTTTAATCTACAACTATTATATAAACTAACTTTTTATTCACTATTATCTTTAACTTATATTTCATAAGAAAAACATTTTTTTCATTTTTAATAACTGAAGATTGAAATTTAGATTTCTGTCTTCAACTATTAAATGAAAAAAAAAAAAAGTGTTTTTTAAACGTGTGACTTCAATATTTGTTCATGTATTTAATTTCTTAATAAGATAAGTGATCAATAAAAGTTTTTTAATTATTATTTCTTGAGCTTTAATCATGTTAAAATGCGAGTTAACGTTCTTAAAATTAAACTGCAATCTTTTTTGTAGACTTTTTTTTTATTGACATTAATTTTTTATGTCATGCTGTGGTTTTATATTTTCTTTCTTTTCTTTATTTTTTAAAATTTAATTAAGAGTATATTTTTTGTTTGAGAAAAATATTTATTTTGCAAGATACATAAATATCCTACCCAAAGAAGTTTTATTAAATTGCTCTTAATACTAAATTTTAATCTTCAACTATTAAATGAAAAAAGTGCGACTTTAATTAGTATGATTACATGAACGAAAATTAATGTAATCACAATATTTTATTTCTTAATAAGATAAATGATTACAGTACAGCATTTTTAATTATTATTTCTTGAGCGTTAAACTTGTTAAAATACGGGTTGACTTCTAAGAATCTTTATTGTGCACTTTTTTTTTTTTTTATTGAAATTAATTTTTTTATGTCCTGCTGGTGCATTGTATTTTCCCTTATTTTTTAATTTTTCAAATTTATTGAAGAGTATATGCTTTTGTTTGAGAAAAATATTTTATTTTACAAGGAACATAAATGTTTTATTAAATCGCTCTTAATACTAAATTTCAATCTTCAACTATTAAATGAAAAAAAGTTTTTAAACGTGAGACTTTAATTTTCGTTCTTGTAATCATACTAATTTATGTAATCATTATATTTTTTCTTAATAAAATAAGTGATTACAGTAAAGGCTTTTAATTATTATTTCTTAAGCATTAAACGTGTTAAAAATAAAAAGCGCAATCTATATTGTGTACTTTTTTTTTTTTTATTGAAATTAATTTTTATGTCTTGCTGCGGCTTTGTATTTTTTTATTTATTTACTTTGAAGAGTATATTTTTTTGGTTTGAGAAAAATTATTTATTTTACAAGAAACATAAATATCCTACCCAAAGAAGTTTTATTAAATGGCTCATAATACTGAATTTCAATCTTCAACAATTAAATGAAAAAAATGTTTTCATATGCGACTTTAATTTTCGTTCATGTAATCATACAAATGCATGTAGTCATTATATTTTATTTCTTAATAAGATAAGTGATTACAGTAAAGGTTTTTTAATTATTATTTTTTGAGCATTAAACTTGTTAAAAAGCCTGTTAACTTTCTAAAAGTTAAACCGCAACCATGCACTTTTTTATGGAAAACTAATTTTTATGTCCTGCTGTGGCTTTGTATTTGCTTTCTTTTTTTCTTTATTTGTTTTCAAACATATTGAAGAGTTTATTTTTTCCGTGAGAAAATTATTTTTACAAGAAGCATAAATATCTACTTAAAGAAGTTTTATTAAACTACCCTTAATACTACATTTCAATCTCAACTATTAAATGAAAAAAAAAAAAAAAGTTTTTTTAAACGTGCGACTTTTAATTATGCGTTCCATGGGTTTTATTTCTTAATAAGGTAAGTGATTACGGTAAAGGCTTTTAATTATTATTTCTTAAGCATTAAACTTGTTAAAATGCCAGTTGACTTTCTAAAAAATTAAAACTTGCAATCTTTAGTGTGCACTTTTTTTTTTTTATGGAAATTAATTTTTATGTCACGCTGGGGCATTGTATTTTCTTTTTATTTATTTTTCAAATATATTGAAGATTTTATTTTTTTATTTGAGAAAATTATTTAATTTTCAAGAAACATAAATGTTTGGCCAAAAAAAAGTTTTATTAAACTGCTTTATACTAAATTTCAATCTTCAACTAATAAATGAAGAAAAAAAAAAAAATATTTTTCAAATTCAGAAAAGTTAGAGTTTTTTTTGTTGAGAAAATTATTTCTTTTATAAGAAACATAAGAGCAATTTAATAAAACTTTTTGGGTATATTTAACACGAAACTTCGATCTTCAACTATGAAAAAAAAAAAAAAGTTTTTTAAACGTGCGACTTTTAATTTTCGTTCATGGGTTTTATTTTTTAATAAGATAAGTGATTACGGTAAAGGCTTTTTTAATTATTATTTCTTACATTAAACTTGTTAAAATGCCAGTTGACTTCCTAAAAATTAAACTGCAATCTTTATTGTGGACTTTTTTTATCGAAATTAATTTTAATATCATGCTGTGGCTTTGTATTTTCTTAAACATATGTCGGCCAAATCGCTCTCTACTTAGAAGAAATTACTTTACAACAGGAAAGGCAAGAAAAAATGCGTATTTCATTTATTATGCATTATTGGGCCGCTGGTACATGTACTGTGGTGTGTCTTAGCCGTAAAACTGCATTTTCAGAAATTTATCACTTTTAATGGCACGTAAAAACACGGTCTTGATTAAATTTCAAAAGAATATAAAGGAAAACCTTGTAATTAAATAGCGGCAGTCAATTTCAGCCCTTACTTTTTCCTCTTTATAAGTTTAGTCGTAACCGTTCAACGATTATTTTCCCACTCAAATACGTTTTTAGGACAAGCTTTAAACTTTTTCTCGAAAGTAGCAATGAGCAAGGAAAAAAAAAAAGTTAATTCTTTTGTCTTAACCACCATTTTTTCCCTAAAATCTTTTGCTATACATGCATTGAAAATAGTAAAAATAAAGAAAGTTCCAAAACACAAAGTAATAAAGCAGTTTTTGTTACTCTTGTTATGCTTTTAAGAAACAGCAATTTGTTTGAGAAATGTTATTTCAAATAAATTGATACTTTGGAAATGATACTTCGAAGAATCTTCTATTTTTTTTTATAGACGAGGATTACAAAAAGATTAAATACTTCAGGAATTGTTCAATAAAAGAGATCTTCACTTAAATTAAAAAATATGTGGATTTTTTTAATGCTCGAAATGTAAATGTTTGTATTTTTGCTATTGAATGACTATTGAAAATGTGTGCATATCTTCATTTATGTACTTGTAAGAGTAGTAAACAAAAATGAAATTTTACAATGATTTTGACTATATTTCAATTGTTCATTTGTATTACTTAAAAACAAGCAAGAAAATGAAAATTTAATCATACCAAGAAATCATTATCCCTGAAATATAAATAGAAGTCTCTACGTCTATTCTATCACACTCAACAAAGCTACTTCATTCTTCATAGAGTGTAAGTCGTCGTAATATTTTGTATCACCCGTCATAGTTTTCTCGCCTGTTTATCACATTACTTATTCATTCTGCGTTGCATACTCTCGTTTTTCACTTATGTTTATGTTTGCTACTGGTGTTGTAAATGTTTATATTTGTTACTGAATGTGATTATTGAAAATCTACATATTTTCATTTAGTAGTAAGAGTCAAGTAAACAAACATTATATAATGATTTTAACTATATTTCAACTGCACATTTGTGGTATTATGTAAAAACATACAAGAAAATGAACATTTAATCATTCCAAGAAATCATTACCCCCGAAATATAAATCGATCTCTACGCCCATTCTATCATACTCAATAAAAGTATTTTCATTCTTTTTCACAGGGTGTAAGCCATTATGATATTTTGTATCACATACCTTACTTTTTTTCGCATGTTTATTACCATTATTTATTCTTTCTGCTCGTTTCACTTATTTTAGTAACATAGTATTTGTTAGTTACATTACATAGTTACATATTATGTTAGTTTCATAGTTATTGCTATATTAGTTACCATAGCATATTTTAACTCATTGTATTCATGTGTTTCTGTATTTTTAAGTATTATTGTTTTCCGCTTGCAACTGTAAGTTATTAATTTTTCCATGTGAAACTGTAAATTATTAATTTTTTTCACCCATTATTTAAATGGTTAGGGCTACATAGCCCTGGGTACAGGGATAAATAAAAGTAAAGTTCATTAATACCATACTTCTTGAATTTAAGTACTACAATATTTCTCCAATTCATATTCTCTCATTATATATTAAAAACATAATGCAAAGAATGTGCTAAAGTGATCACTTTTTAATCAAAATAGTTTTAGGGCAGCGCTTTTTTTTTTTTTTTGAAATGAGAAATTGCGA
>BPLR01001813.1:0-127037 GCA_021605095.1 Caerostris extrusa
GTTACGTATTAAGCTGGTACCAATTAAAAATATAAAATATATATATGATAATATAATAAATATAACAATAAATAATAATAAATAAAATATAATATATATGATTAAAAAATAAAAATGTTGGTTCTTTAGACTTTTTTTATAATTCATGCAGACACTAACTTATGTAATTGCTATCTTCAACAATCTTCAAAGTATATTTCTTAGCATTATTCTCAAAAACTTTCAAACTTTAGGTGCTTCTTTATGCTATAACTAGAGAATACAAAAAGCGAAAACTATTTTTAAGCAATCAGTTCTTACAAATTGAATTTTATCAGCTAATATTACACGAAATTTTCTTTTTTAAAACTATAATATAATGTCATCATAGCTGTAAAATATTGAGGATACTCACAAGCCTTTGCTATATCATTTGTGGTTTAAATACTGAACTCGTACACAAATTTAAAAAAAAAAAATGTGCGAACCATGCCCTCATGACAAAAATAATATTGGACATTAAAACAAGACGAAATGTGTGCTAGATGCCATAAAAAATTGTATTCATAATTATTTACTTATTAACATATATAATATTTTTATTATAGAGAATTAACAAGAAGTCAATACGTCTCTGTTTCAACTACTTCTGAAATAAGTTTTCATTAGACACAGTGGCAGTACAAAAATCCTTATTAAAAGATTTATTACTTCGTTTTATTTTTGTTGATGTATAATTTATCTCATACGTTGATTTATAGCCTTGAATAAAGAAAATGTATAATATTTTCTACTGCAGAAAAAGAAAATGTTTTGATAAATTTATAAAATTATTTTGGTAACCTATACATCTAAAACATTTTATAAAGACCAAAATACATTTTTTTCTATTCCATTTACTCAATAAAAACTTAAAAGCATTTTTTATTAAAAATCAAAAAGTTTAATCAACTTAATATGCAATATAAAAATTATCGAATGAAGTTCAGTATTATTCAACTACTATCATCAATTATACTCATTTTTGTATTAAGTATTGTATATCTATTTGTTATGAAGAGCTATGTTACAGTCAAATGTAGAATGCACCAGGTGGTCAATATTTTTACCAGAAAAAGTAGGGTTAATTATAGTGGTACAAGATATGTAACAATTTTTTAAGAAAATTTAAGTTACATAAGGAAAAACATCAATAAATTCCCCCTCGATAAAAAGCGTTACATTCAACCACATTAGAGAGTTTTTGGCTAATATTCAAGAAGTTCGTTCAATTTATAGAGGGCGCTGCTGATGTGGTGAAGTAGCTGTTTCCACATATATACAAGATATATAAGAATATGGATAAATCAATCATTTATTTTTACATTTTGCATTACTGTAAAAATATTACACGTTGAAGAAAATTTGGAAAATTTTTAGAAGAAATTAGAGAATTTTTATCAGTACTTTTACTAATATAAGAAATACAGGAATTTCACTCATATTAAGAAAAGTCGATGTGATATTTCTACTTATAACAATATTTTAAAAATATAATATAAAAATATAATATATATAGATGGATGTTATAAAAATTTTTATTGAATATTTTATTAATATTTATTTTTAACATTGTAATATCTATAGTAAATTATTTTTCATTTTTTATTCACATTTCTCACATATCTTAGGGTGTGGAATTACAATTTATTAAAACTTGAAAGTCTTTAAAATATTATAAAATTCAACTACTTTTATGCTACATTTATGTGGGCGACGACACGAAAGAAACTAACGTGAAAGACATGATTTGCCAACTCAGACAGTTCGATCGCTTAAAAAAAAAAAAAAAAAGGATTTTATCAATGTGTTATGTAATATAAATTATCAAATAAAGCCTTTCATGAGTGGAAGTTCAGTATCATTCAATTTATTTTGTATTATGTAATGCATATATATTTGATATGAAGGGCTTTTTTAGTTGAAACTATTACAATGAATTGCAGAAACTACCAGACGGTAAATATTTGAAAATTGTGAATTAGTAGAGTTAATTATAATGGGTGCAAGATATGTAACAATTATTTATGGAAGTTTAAGTTAACATAAGAACAAAACATCAAAGATAATTGCAAAAAAAAAAAAATAATAATAATAATAAATAAAGGTGTTACATTCAACTACATCAGAGAGTTCTTAGTCATTACTCGTTCTATTTATAGAGGGCGCTACTAATGCGCTGTAATAGCTGTTGCCACAAGTGATTACAATATCGTAATATATGGAAAAAAGATTCAGTGTCAGCATATTTTTTAATGTGATTATTTAGGAACAATTAGGCGCTTACAAAAAAGTAAAGGAAAAAGACTACATTTTGCTCACTGTCATTTGCAAAGTTTATGCACTTAGATTCATACTCCTACTATTTCCAATATTTATAGATTAAAAAAATGATACATATTTTTATTTATATATTAAAGAATTTGAAATTGATTAATTATATTTTTAACATTATAATTTTAAAATCCATTAAAATAATCCATTATGCTAATAATAGTATATTATATTTGTTTTCTATTTATAATATTATTTCTTTGGCGTGTTAGAAATTACAGCCAACTTATATATTACATTAATTAGTTTTCAAATAAGCTTGTTCCCAATAGAAGAAACTTTCAGCTTTATATTGACATTTATATGAGATTTGGGTTTTTCGAACGATTCATAATTTTACAATTCTTTAACATACAAAAAAGAAAGTCGAATAAGATAACGTTATTGCGTGATGAAAAGTCAGCCATAATGAACAATGGACTAATGACTATGAAAACAGGCGCCGCACGAATGACATATATTCATGTTATAAATCATATGCCACGTGCGAAATAAAAGATATGTATCATATGTAATTTGTGAAGAAGTAATGCATCCTTTATTATTTCCTTGTTGTCCAGACATTATGTAAAACAAATTTTCTTCAACGTGTAATATTTTACACTAATGCAAGATGTAATTAAAATTTTCAACTTCCATCCGTTTACGAACAAAGCAACTTTGTACATAATATTCACTTCAAATTATTTCGTAGCCCCCCATGAAACATATATTGCTACCGGCGATTTGAGAGGTTGTTGTAAATATACATAAAATGATTCGTTTTTATAAGCTTTACCATTTCACATGAAGATTATTAAGAAAATGTAACGTCTCGGCCTATATTAGATCTATAACAGTTTCAAGGGCCACTTTGAGATTCATGAAAATATTTAATTTTTATTTACAAGTATATATATATACAAATAATGATTTCTGGATTTTTATACAAAGATATGAAAAATGAAAAATAAAATTTGATCTCAAGTGGAGATTTTGTTCGGAGATTTTTAGAGTTCTTGAGTCTACATCAAATATAACTGCCTGATTTACGGCGGACCTTACACAAAATCACAAGGCGTTCACTTTGGAAACAGGCGGAAACTCCGGCCTGCTCCGTCACTTCGGAAAAAGAGAAAACTATACTGTTTGTCGTCTCGTCGCAGTACTCTGTACTTTTTCTTCATCAAACCTCCTTTCTTTAAGGCAATCCGTCAAGAGTGAGGGGGATCAGCTTCCGTCACTTCTCATTACAGCAGACATTTCTCAGCTCGTGGTCAACCACCAATCACGATGAAACAACTCATGGTATAGTTCATATTCAATCTATAGTTGTTTCAGATTGAAGGTCGCACGGACATTCGATAATTTCCTGAGTCTCATTATTCATGATACCGAATATCTGCTATCAGATTTGAGTGACAGGTTGTTCTCATTAGTACAAACGCTAATTTCATGTAATATAACTACCCGTCAAAATTGCTTGTCTGTTGTGAAATTTGAGTGATGGGTTGTTATTATGTACTTGTCAAATAGCATAACATTTCTCTATCATGGAAATGAAATCTCAAAAACTCTTCCCGTGTGAAAAAAAAAATGCTACAAAAATCATTAAATTTGCTGTGTTATATTAATCCATAAAGTTTCGATCATCAATTGACATATATCTTGTATATTATTAATAGATATAATACTATATCATCTAATATTAATATTTATAAATACTCTTACTATATATATTATTATAATATAAAAAAAATTCGTAAGCTAATTTGAACATCATTTACTTAAGTCAATATAAACTTCTAGAAATTCAGTTTCAAACGCTTTGATAAAAATATTTTTCCAATTCAACAAATAGGAAAGGCATTAGTATACAACAAATAACTATATTTTAACCAATACTACCTCTTTATTCGAAATATTAAACTATACATACTTATTACAAAAATCGAATGAAAAGTATTACAAAGTGCTTTAAACAAGCCGAATGATTAAACATTATTAATCTTTTTAAGAAAATAAAAATTGGAAAACATGTATAATTTAAATACTTGTTCGAAAATGATTTTTCTCGTATAAACGAATATTAATTTTGAGCTGAATATTAATAGTTTAAATATTAAATGAAAGCTTTCACTCTTCGTCGATTAATAATCATCAGTTTTGTCAAGTTTTTAATGTGTTATGAATGACGCCCATGTGACATGTTTATAAATGATCACCCATCATTTTTTTTTCTAAAAATTACAGCTTCGGAATATTTGACATTTTGACACGAATTTATTACTTTAAGGTAATATATTTAGAACTTATTAGTAAACAGCTAACATAGTTTGTCAGCAAAGCATATAAAAAATGATCGAAAGTTATAATGTTTAAGCTTTAATTTTTCAATCCATAAAAATTAACATACCATAAAAGATAAATATTCCTATAATCATGAGCTAATTTCTTGACTTAAATTAATTGCATCTCATTCTCTTATTCATTATAAGTATTTTGATGTACATAAGGTGCTGTTTCTACGTAATTTAAGTTTTACTACTAATAAATGTGACATATTGTTTTATATTATGTTGTGAATACATTATTTTTAATAATTTGATAGTTAGCAGTTTTGAATATCTAGAGGATTATTATTTGATGATCATATTACAAGTTCTAATTCAGAATTTTTAGCGATTTATTATTATTTTAAAGATAATTGATGCATAATGCAATGTTATTATTAGCATTATATACATAAATGATCTATAAAAATAATTTTATGACCTTAAAAATTATTTAATTGTTTTGATAAAAGCATTTTAAAGAAATTTATTTAAATTAATTCCTTAATTTATTTGAATTTAATAATTTTTTGCTGTAAACATTTGTATTATTAATTTGAAAATATAACTTTTATTTTATTATCATACTTAAGAAATTTTAATATTCATATAATAAAAGATTATTTTTGTGTTTTTTATGTCCATAAATGAAAAAAATAAATGCAATAAACCAACATATAAAAATAATCGAGGAAAATGAATGAGAAAAAATTTCATGCACAAAAATGGAGTTAGGAGTTTTGTTCAAAAATCTGATAAATTCAAATGATTAAATCATTAGTTTAATTCTCTTCAATTTGTTTCAATTCATTCACAATAGTATAATTATTCTTGAATATTTTGTTACAGCTCTATTTTTAGAAAGATTCTGCATCGAATTTTAGATCCATAAATATTTCAGTAACACTATTATATTTACTGACTAATGCTTTTTTAATGATTATCAATAATTGCATAACATAGTGTAGTTCATTATTCAGTTGCTTAATTTTATTTCGGATTCATTTTTCTATAACTAGACTGATATTTATTAATTACTTGCATTAAATTATTCATGACAACTTGATTGCTAACGAATTTTAACATATAGGTTTTTAACATTACAACGTTTAAAATATTATTTCTTTATTTGTATAATTAAAACAATTTATGTTAAAACTTAAAACAACTCTTCTATCCCAGTAATTCATGGCATATAAGATATTTTTAAAATAAATATCTGAAATTTTCCTAATTTATATGGTTATGGAAAATAAGAAAGAAAAAATTGTTATTGAGGAAAAAAATATTGTTATTGATGAATTGGCTTTATTCATAAAATAAAAAATAAAGTCCCGGTCCAAATAAAACGCAGTCAACAAAATAAATTAATAACTTATTTTGTTGACTGCATTAGAAGAAAAAAATTGATTAAAATAAACATATAAATGATGGAACTTATTTTTTGTCTTGTAATAAGTCTAACATTACAATGTTTATTTCAGAAATATTTTATGTTTATAATTGTGAAATTGAAAGTTTTATGCATTTTTAGTTTTATTTCAGTGCATTTTAATATTAAAAACAAAGTTTTTTTTCTAATTTTTAAGTGGATGAAATATTAATTAAGATTAACATATTTAAAACATGTGATTTAGAAAATAAAAAAAATATGATATCTATTGAGATGTAAGTCACTTCTTGTATTATGCAATAAATTATATAATTAGGATATTTACGTAAATTTTAAATTTTTTCTTTACGTTTTACTAAAGTACTAGGCATTTTTAACGTACTACGTTTACTAAAGTACTATGCATTTTTTGCTGTGCAACGGACCAGCTACTATAACTAGCTACTACATACAACGAACTGTATAGCTAGCTATTACACACACCAAAACCATAGATAGCTACTTCATACAACGGACGATATAACTAGCTATATTACAGTACTAAACAAACTCTGGCGGGTGCGCAGAAGATCTATCTCCCCGTGGTGCACCTGGTAACACCTTTTAGTGGCTAAAAGATCTACAACTTGCATTGTTGTTAGATTAATGAACTCTGTTTCAGCATGTTTTGTTGTATTATTTTGTTGTTGTTGTATGTTTTTTTTTTTTTTTTTTGTTTTTTTGCTGTAACTATTCATAATCTGCCATTGGAAATAATAATAATAAAAAAAAAAAAACTCTGGCTACTATGGAAATTGTTATGTAGCTTATAATTTCTTCATAGACTTGGTGGATGTTCTTCTGTTCATTATGCCAACTCTTTGTAGTTTCTGGTTTAGATCAGCAAGATCCTGGGGCGGTTGGAAAAATTTATTATTAAACCTCAGATCTGCCCTATTGCGGTAATATAGTAGATTATTTAGCTGGTAGAAGAAATTTTTGACAAGCGTGAATAATGTCAATAGAATTGTTTCTATTGAGCAACTGGCGTTATATAAACAAAGAGCGTTAAAGAATTACATAGTAAGACGAATTTTATGTGTACTGCCTAATTGCAAATATGACAAAGTTGGTAATCAAAAAGGTTCGAGTATCAAAGAAAATGACACTTCAGACAAAAAATTAATAGTTGTTTAGCTGTGGTTTGCAGGTGTAATCTGCATAATTTCAGATTGCTGCGGTGAGAATATCCTAAATATCCTGCTGTGTAATATCCTAAACCAGAAGTTTCAGAATATTTTATGACACCAACAAATAGCTCACCTTAAATAATATGAAATTTTAATAGAAACAATAGTGCCACGAAGTAATGAAGTTATTGAAAAATTCTCACAAAAATATCTATTGAAAGTAGACATACAAAATTTACAATCGACTGTAACCTGCATATTACCGTTTTAGACATAAATCCAAAACATATTTATTTGAAATGAAACAAATGTAGCAGGTATATTATCGTTTTAAACTTAAATCTAATTCAAAATTATTGAAATGAAATAACTGTAACACATAATTATCGTTTTAAACTTAAATCCAAAACATATTTATTGAAATGAGACAACTGTAACCTGTATATTAGCGTTTTAAAATTATATCCAAAACATATTTATTTGAAATGAAACAAATGTAAAATATTATCGTTTTGAATTTAAATTTAATTCAAAATTATTGAAATGAAATAACTGCAATACGTAATTATCGTTTTAAACTTAAATCTAAAATATATTTATTGAAATGAAACAACTGTAACATGCATATTATCGTTTTAAACTTAAATCCAGAACATATTTATTGAAATGAAACAACTGTAACCTATATATTATCATTTTAAACTTAAATTCAAAAGATATTTATTGAATGAGACAACTGTAACCTGTATATTAGCGTTTTAAAATTAAATCCAAAACATATTTATTGAAATGAAATAACTGTAACAAGTATGTTATCGTTTTAAACTTAAATCCAAAATATATTTATTGAAATGAAATAACTGTAACATGTATATTATCGTTTTGAACTTAAATCCCAAAACACATTTATTGAAATGAAACAACTGTAACGTGTGCATTAGCATTTTAAACTTAAAACCAACACAAAAATATTGAAAAGCAGTTTGATTAATTTTTAATAACCCCGTAGCGCAGTCCACTTAATCGTATTGTCTGACTTTTCAATCGAAACAATAAGTTCAAAAAAGAAAACATTAATGAAAAATAAATTAATAAATTTTATCAAATACAAAAACAGCGAGACGAAGTAAATTGGAAAAAGTTGAAACAACTATTATTCTTCATGCTCTTTGTGTGGAGGAGAAAGTACAATTATCCTTTGTCTTATTATATAAAAATAATCACCGTAATTAAAAAAAAAACTAAGATTATTATTCATCTTTTGGCTTCTAATTGACTTTTATATTGCAGAAGTTGTTGTTGTCACATTCAATTTTTTTTTTGCCTTTATTAAAATGAAAAAAGATCGTTGCGTTGCATGTCAAGAATTAATAAACGTGATAATAATATGACCCTATCTTAACTTAATAATTTAATTTTGGGTTCACTGTAATTTGAATAATCTAATTAGTGCTTAGATCGTTTTTTTTTCATTTTATTAATTTAGATTTATTTAAAGGTCAACTATATCAGACAAATAGTTTTTGATTAGTGTGGCTTTAATTTTTCTAAAACATTAATTGAAATTGTAAAAAAAAAAAAAAAAAAATATTCAAAGCAACAAGAAAATTTGTGGAGGTAAATAAACTTAAGCTAGATGTAAGTATTAGGTGTATTAAAATATTAAATTAAAACTTACTAATAATTAATGAATAATTAAAAATAACAAATTATTAATAATTAATAATAATATTAATTAAAATAATATATGAGGAAGATAAATAGATTGTTCTTTAATTATTCATAATTAATGTAGACATACATATAATACAGCTTTTGAATAACAATTAACAACTTGAAATTACATGGGTAATGGTTTTTTCTGGTTAAAAAGTTACTATGTAGTTATCCACATTTATTCCATGTTCATTTCTTTTTTACTAATTTAATGATAACATCTAATATAAATACTTAAAATTATTCAAAAAAAAATATCATAGGTGAGCACAAACGTAAGTACAAAAATATCATACATGAGAGTTGGGAACCAAGCATTTTCGAAGGTGGCCTGATGGCAAACTGGCCAGCTCTTTGACTTTGGTAATACAGGCTTCAGGCTCGAATCTTGGCGGTATCATGGATGTCTGTTAGTGGTTCAAAATCCATGTTAAACTGTAGTTCCCGGTTTAATTAGCTCAAAGTGCAAAAAATGACCATAAAGCGACAAACGAAAAAAAACCAAACCAAATTTTCATTTAAAATTTTCATTGAGCCCATTTAAGGGAATCGGATAAAGTCATTGAGTCCATTTAAAAATAACTAAAAATTTATGTTTTTTATAAAATAGATTTATATTTTTCCCAGAATTCGAGGAATTATTGTTAAAATTAAATATTAAGAGCACAATTCAATTGTATCATATAACCAGTAGCAAAGACAGTTACTATTTTGGCAGCATACCAGGTAAGTGTTGAGAGACTTTTCTGAACACTGAGATTCATTAAAAATCTATCATGGATCAACAATGAAAGATTTTTAGACACTTTCAATTAAATTAAATATGAATATGATTTGAATTATGTAAATACATTCTTCATTGGCAGCAACAGCTCATGGTTGGCCGAGGCTGTCTATATATTGGTAGATTTCGAGACAGGAGATATTTTCTTTTTATAAGGTAGGGTTATCAGCTTTACGTCCAAACGTTCTGTACGGTCATTTGAGACCGGTTTGTTCCAAAATGTGAATTCAAACGACTACAAATATCCATGGCACCGAACGCCATGGATGCTTGTAGTGGTTTAGAGCGCTCGGTTATTGTCATCAAACCCTTGTTTTAATACTTATTAACTAAAAGTGTTATATTAAAAAACTTTATTGTCGAACTTTAAAAAGTTTCGCCGCTGTTATCGTTTACATTCTAACCAACGTATGTTTCATGAAATTCTGTTTGAAGGTTTTAAACATTATGAAAATTTTCCAAATCTTTCTTTTTATTAGTATTTTACAAAAAAGAGAAAATTTTAATATACATTATAAAGATCAGACATTTGAGAATCGAATTTTGAAACTATGCATATCTTCTTTGTATCATTTCTTATCTCTTCTTTGAATTGAGAAACAAATCATAAAAATAATACTATTAAAATACAAAATATTATATTGAATTGAAATCTATGGAAAAATTATCTTAATTGTACGTAAAATTAAAGCATGATAACACCATGTTCTCTACCATTGTTAATTCAATTGTGACACATCAACAAAAAAACAAATAATATATTTTTAGCATTATTTTCATAAAAATTCCTGCTGTATAATATACCTGAGTCCTACGAAAATTTCTGAATTACAAACAAATCCAGAAAGCTGAGCTGCCTACTCCAGAAGTGCTGAAAATCAATCTTTTAGAAGAGGTAAATACAAGAATTTTTTATAATTCCGGATTCTTAGAATTCCTTCCATTTCCTCTGAATTGTTTCGTAATGAAAACAATTCAAGCCAACGATGGTAAATACACTTCCAAGATCATCAAATGCAACTTCAGCGGGTTCTCTGGACATAAACCGAATGAAGAAATAAAATGCAAATAAAAAGGCGTCAAAATCTTCAAAAAAATTCTGCCATGTTAGAAAATTTTTGTGGAACGGAAGAAATAAAATAAATAAATAAAAAAAAATTATTCTAACGCTGTGTTAAAATTTTTTTTTGACGTAGCGTTAAAGGGCTTGAGAAAAATCAACTGAACTATATCGATAACACATGCGGGAATTAAATATTAATAGGACTGTAAAAGTCATGACATATGAAACAAACAGAATACGCCTGAAAAGTGATTTGGAACAGAAAAAAAGTTATTGTTTTCCACAAAATGAAACTGAAAGTGTTTTATGTATTTCGAAAGTAAAACAAGTTATTGTTGGTAATTGAAAACGTTCTGGAAAGTGTTTTATATATTTAGAATAGTAAAATTTAAAGTTATTGTTGGTAAAGAAACAAAATGAAACGTTCTGGAAAGTGTTTTTATATACAGTAAAATTAAAGTTATTGTTGGTGATGAAACAAAAATAATACGTTCTGAAAGTGTTTTATATATTTAGAATAGTAAAAATTATTTTACAAAATGAATATTTCTGATTTAAAAAAATAAAATTTTATTTTTAAAAGTCACGTCTGGAAATTATTTAAAAATAATTAAAAAAAATATATATTTCAGAAGGACTGTGCAAGTATAATTAATTCGAAAAGTGAAATTGTGTTTATTGTAAAAAGCTGGAAAGAACTATACTGTCTTATTCTAATGTTCAAATGTGATATTGAACAATGGCTTAAGTTCAGTTACCTAATTTAAAAAAATGGAATAAATTAAAATTTGGTTACAATTTGAATTCAAAGTAGAAAATTATAGAGCCAAAAATGATGATTAAATTTTTACATAGATGATTTAATTAATTTGCACTAAAAATAAAAAAAAATGTAAAATGCATCTTTATATTTAAAAGTATTTATCTCAGGGATTTGTGATAAAGTACAAATTTTTTAGAAACTGTAAACAATAGATTTATAACAATATTGCATTGTAAATATGTTCACATTATTATTAAGAAGTTTAATTTGCAAAATACAAAACCAGCCCCAAAAAAACTGGAGAAACGAACTATTTATCTATGGCAAGATGCTTGTTAGCTGAAATGGCTCACTAAAGAAATATGTCAGATAATTTAATTTTACAATTCTTTAATGGTATATGAGAAAAAGTATTTATTTTGTAGTCTAGATTCAGTCCCAATGAAAATATTTCTTGAGAAATTTAATATGTTAAATGCAAAACCAGTAAAAAAACCTTTAAATCAACTAAAGAAATATGTATTTATATTCTTTAGTAAGTTTAACCAACTTTTAAAAATCCAAGTAAATACAATTGGATGGCTGCTAAAAGAGTACTAGATACCAAATTTGAAGTCGCTCTAAAATAGTGGATGGCTTCCCATTGGAAAAACAGGAAAATCATTAGTGCATATCAGTAATATTTGAAAATCAATATGCATCAGCAAATCATTGGATTTGCTGATGCAGATTGGTCATCCGAACATCACTGACAGAAAATCCTATAGTGGTTTTATTTCAAGTTTGCAATGGATTCAATTCTTGAAAAGCAAAAAGCAACAATCTGTTGCACTATCAAATCTGTACAATTATTATCTGTACAATCTGTACAAACATATTAAAATTTGCACTACACTATAAGAGCAGTGGTAGAGTAAATCAAAATGAAACTATGTGTGAGCGCAGATTTCTTAAAGAATTATATGCTAATGCAAATAATTCCTTTTTGTTGAGCATTCTGATAGCCAAAGAGCTCAAAAGATCATGAAAGATCCAACCTTTTCGTCAAAAGATTATTAAGCAAAAAAAAAAAAAAAATATTGATATTCCGTACAAAGCACATTGATATTCGATATCATTACATTCACGAAGTGTATGAACGTCGTGAACTTACCGTAAATTATTTACCAACAGAAAAATAGCTTCAGTCATTCTGACAAAAGCTTTGACATTCAAAAAATGTATTGGCTGCTGTAATTTTTGTAATAAACTTGGCATTGATGTCATAAAGGTTCGTATTTGTATAAGTATTTGTTCTGAGAAAAGTTAATTGCCAAAGGCAAATGTAGGAGATATAAATATCATTAACTTTTCATCCTAGCTGTGGAATTAATTAGATAAATAGTATGTAGAATTGCGTTACATAATTATATGACGTCATCTTCCAATTCTTTTTAAAGACGTCCGTGATTATCTGTGCTTCCTTCTTTAAATATTCCGCGTTTAAACATTTATTCAATGTTTATCAAATAAAATATGTTTCTGCTAAATATAATTCTGTTTCATTTTCCTTCAAATATTTTGATACTTCTTGTTTGAAAAATAACGAAATTAATAAAGTGGATATTATTAAATTTGTGTTAAATTTTAAACAGGTGTGCATTTTTATCATTGCTTTAGTTTTGCTGAGTTTTATTTCATATACATCATGTAAATTTATATTCACAATACATAAATATACTGTTTATTTGACGATTGAAGACCATCAGTTACCCTTTTAAGTTTTATTCTCTGAGATCATATTGAGATTTACAATTTATAAAAGCGTATTTTAAATAATAAAAATATTATTGTAATCATTATGGCAAAAATAAAGTTCTTGAAAATTTTTCAGGAAAAAAAAATTAATAAATTTTAACTTATTTAAAATGTGTAAGTGAAGTAAACATTTTGTTCACAGCAAGCACAAAATGTAAATTTTTGTAATCTTCGAAAAATATCATGAAATAAATTATATCGATCTTTATTTTTCTAATAAAATTTGTATGGGCCCAATTTGCACCCCATTAGTGCATATGCTTGCAGAAAAGTAGGTTCGAATCTGTTAGCTGTGTGCATTACAGTCATTGTTTTCAGAAAACAAAGAGATTCGATGGCAATTATGACAAGGAGGGTATCAGTCTCACAGTCAGTCTCGTCTCATCAGTCAGTCTACTAGTGAAATTTTCCTTACTGTTATGCACAACATACAAACACAATCTTGATTCCTGAAAGCAATGACCAGTTTCTATTGTTTTATTTATTTTTTTTTGATGTTTATATTTGTATTATTTTTACAAATATTTTATAAGTTTTCTGATTAAGGGACAAATGAAAACTATTTTTTCCATCTCGGAGATGCCATGGGATCAATTATTTGAAATTTCTTTTTCAATTCCTTCTATTAGTTCACACTCTATATATATCTTGTTCAAACTTTCAATCGTTAATCCGCAAAATACTTTTTATTCAAGTTCACGCGCATTTTTTGAACTTGTAAGTGGATGACGCTTGATGTTAAAACACTTTTCAAATATTAATTCATTCATTAAATTTAATTAATTAATTTTAGTTATTTTAGATTTAAGTTTGTATCTGCCAAAAGATGGCGCCACATAAACTTAAAAAAAAATGAATGAAAATTTTATAAAGGACTTTCTGAAATAGAGTGGAAAAAAGTAGGAACTGACTTTTAAAAAAAATGTTTTTATATTACTTGTTTCTTTTTTAACGTATGGCATCATTAAAATTAAAATTTTTAAAGATATTTGAAACTGTCCTTCAGTTATTTCCTGTAGCATTTATCTTTAATAATCATATAAGGATTACTTTTACAAATATTTTATAGGTTTCCTGTTTAAGGACAATTAAAAGCTATTTTTTCCATCTGAAAGATGTGGAATCAATTATTTGAAATTTCTTTACTTTTTTGTTTCCGATTTTAACACATGATATCATTAAATATATTAATAATTGCCCTGCAGTTGTTTTTGTTGCATTTATTTCTAATAAACATACAACAATTTTCATAAACTCTTTTCTCCTTTTTTGCATCTTTATTATCTAAATATTTACTATCCATGCATTGTCAGGACCATTCCTCGTAAGAGTCTTTATATTCAAACTTAGCAGATCAACATAACCAATGTTATTTGGGGGCACCACGATATTTGGCTTTCTTTACTCTTCAGGGGGGATACTACAATATCAACGATAACAGCCTTTATTGTTCAAATATTTTTCTTAAAGAACATTTTCGATATCTATATTACAACCACGATAAAAATTTCTTTAAAAACATGTTTACATCCATGAATATTCTTTATTATGAATATTATATTTTTCATGTTTTCATTTTTCTTTGGAATCACACAAAAGACATAAAATTCCTTAGACATTCATCTAAAATATTTCTGAATAACAAATTAAACAGGGAAAAAAGGGATGTTTTCGAAACTGTAAGTTTTTGTCAAAATACAAGTTAAATATACTAATCCATGCATAGGTTAGTTTAGTGACTTAAATATACTAAAGAAAAATATTTCGAGGGATAAATATTTTCAAAAGATCTTTAAAATTGAATCTAAAACAAATCACAATTGATGTTTCGTAAATATCCGACAATTTTCTGCTTGCAATATTGCGTTACTGTGGGTATTTTGGTCTCTGTGTAGCAAAGCAAACATCTACGCCTACGTTACTGTTTATATTTTTGTAAAAACAAAGCTGTACAATGTATCGAATATTGCATGTTCAAAAAGTTCTTTTCATGTATATTCAGTGTTCTCTTCGGTATTTAAAACAATGATGTAGAAATAATATGTCCCAAGTATCTACAAAACGCAAGCAGAATTTCATTTGGTTTTCTTCAGACAATTCTAGGAAAATCTATTTCAGATTGAAATTCTTCGGCTTAAACAAGCATTATATATTTAAAGAGCACAATATGAAAGTTTATTGGTCTTTTTTTAGCTTTTGTTGCAATGCAATTGCTTCAAAAAAAAAGTATTTGAACGATGACAAAATTCAAACTTTGGGGGAAAACAAATAAATGACGGTGGAACTTCACTGTATTTATGCGATTTAAAATATTGATTTTAGAAATTCGATACTTTAGACGTTTCATATTATGACTGCTTATTGGAATCATTTGGATTTCAATCAATTTTGTTATTAAAAAACATTAATGAGTAATATTTTTTTAAAACATTCTTATATAAAATCAAGATTCATTTGAAAAGAAGCAAAATAAATACTAAATACGTGAAAATATTAAATTAAAAATGAAATATAATAAATAAGTGAAAATACTAAATGAAATATAGAAAATAAGTGAAAAATACTAAAGAAACATGGTAGATCAGGAAAGATACTAAATGAAATATAGTAAATAGTGAAAAATACTAATTAAAATGAAAATACTAAATGAAATATAGAAAATAAGTGAAAAAACTAAAGAAACATGGTAGATCAGTGAAAGATACTAAATGAAAGATATAAATAAGTGAAAAATACTATAAAAATGAAAAAAATTAAAAATGAAATATAATAAATAAAGAAACATGGTAGATCAAAAATACTAAATGAAATATAGTAAATAAGTGAAAAATACTAAATTAAAAATGAAAAATTCTAAATGAATATTACTAATTTAGTTTCATTCACTGTGAGCAAATTTACAAATTAATGATATATGTTTTTAATTTTATGATTTTAAAAACTATACTGAAAAAATATCCCAGCATGATAATATTCACTGAAAAAAAAATTCACTGTGAGCAAATTTACATGATACTAAATGAAATATAAATAAATAAGTAAAAAATACTAAATGAAATATAAATAAATAAATGAAAATACTAAATGAAATATAGAAGATAAGTGAAAAAATATTAAATGATGAAAGTATAGTAAATAAATAAATAAGTAAAAAAATACTAAATGTGAAAAATACTAAATGAAAGTTTATATTAAATATATGTTTTTAATTTTATGAAACATACAAAGTATATCACAAAAAATACTAATCACTTGAAAAAATATTCTCAATTTACTGGTGAAAAATATTAAAAAGATTTAAGTCAAATTATGAAACATGGATATAGCTTTTTTTCACAACTTCTGTCATCTTAAAGATAAATACTTATGATTTAGTTGCAAAAGTTCTTAACTGAAATGAATAAAAATAAATGATAATTTTCTATAAATGAGTAATAAACTTAAAAAATATACATACTGGCATTCTACTTGGATACATGTTTCTTAAAATAGGACCATCTAAAAATAAAAATGTAATTAATTATCAAGTCATTTTTAATGCATTTAGTAGCACGAGGTATTTCATTTTCTTAATTTATTTTGGCTTCTAATGATAATAACTTATTGCTTGTTATTTAGCATTAGAAAGTTTGTGGTTAGATAAGTTTCTTAAATTATATTGATTTATTCTTTATGGCATCTTTTTTATATGGCATCATTTTCTTACAGTAAATTTTATTCTGTGAATATTACCATTTTGGAATAATTTTAATATAGTGTTTTCATACAATTGAACAAATATATTTCATTAATTTACCTTTATTTTTTATTTACTTTAATTTGTATGATTTTTCTGTTGAAATTGGATAAAATGAGATAAATCAGAAAAGTGACGAAAACAAATATTTAAATATTTAAATTAAGTTATTGGCATTTAAATTTATCAAATATAAGGGGAAATTAATATAGTAATTAAATAGCGTTTTATTCAAATTTTCTTAAAGTGTACGAGCTAATGTTTGATGATAGAAGTAATATTATGCGCCGTAAGAGAGCAAAGACATAGCACATTTTGTTAAAGAGATTAAATAAGTTATTTATTTCCATAAATAGTAAAACAATGTTCAAAAATAAAAAATTAAAATAACTGAAAAAGAATTCCACTGACTGCAATGATGACATCTTAAAGATAATAAAATAATTCCCAAAGTGTTGTGTTTGAACAAAGGAATATGATAAGGAAAAACAACCAGAGACATTCTTAGGGATATCTATTAATATAAGATTAAAAGATTTATCGAAAACTGACAAGATGTTAACAATGCTAGGACTACTTTATAATTCTTTTCACTTTTATGATGAGATGATTGTGTCAATCATAATGAATGAAGAGAAATATTTAAGGATTATTATTGTGAAATTTTATTGTAACACAAATGGCTTTGATGTGATCACTATTTATTAAATAATTTATAGAAGTTGTTTACATACTTTAGATAGCCTTATTATATATACAGAATGTATTAATCTCAGCTTTATTAAAACGTATTTATTTACTTTAAAATGAGTTGTGTTTAAAATTTATTATTAGATTTATATCGAAATTCTTAAAGTGAAACATTGGAAATTAAAAATTTTTTTTTATAAAGATATGTTATTAGAAATCCTGCATTTTCTTAAATTTTATTGATTTATGTTTTTAAGTTTAACAGCAGTAATTTGGAATCTTATTTAATCTGTTTATTAGTATCTGGGAAGAAAGTTACGCTACATTCAATTCATATGTTAATTGTTATCGCACGAAAAATTGGTATGATTATTTATATGAATCATCAAAACTTTTTATATGTTGCACAATTTTTGTATGAAATCTGGATAGAAGTGTGATGTTTTTGTTTATAATCTATTAATATAAACACTGAAATTAACTGAATAAGATAATTAACTGAATAAGATAATTAACTGAGAAAGTTTTCTATACTAACTTACAATTCATTAAAATATACTAAAATTTCTGCAATAACGATTAGTTACAAAATATCCTCTAAATCACTACTGCTAAAATCAAATACAAAAGGAAATTTCAAACTAGGAAATCTTAATAACCTTTTTAGATCAATACAAAAATTAACTATGTGGCAGACTATGGTAGTTTGAAAGGTTCAATGCTTATAACAGATATTGGAAATATACACACTTATATTAGATTAAAAATAATTATAATTATTTTGATTTAAATAAGAAATTTTTAAATATAGGAAATGGGTAAATACAATGAACATCCCTTAGGTTCAAAATAATAGTTAATTGCAATTAATACCATATGCAGTAGAAAACATTGCTATAGTATGGCTATTATTAAACATATTGATTCAAAGAAAATAACAGGTGGACTGAAAAGTACGTAGGCTGAGACATAGATGGCGCTACTAGTATTAAATCTATATAATTTTTAGTTAGGCCTAACCTTCAAAAGACACGTGTATAAATTTGACAGCTGTTGCTCTATTAGTATGTGAGTTACAGCCTTTTTAGTGAAGCAACTTTTGTTTTTTGAAAAAATGGATAAAAAGGAATTTCGTGTGTTAATAAAGCATTGCTTTTTGGCGAAAAAAAAATACTATTGAAGCCAAGGCTTGGCTTGATAAACATTATTCGGACTTTGCACCAGGAAAATCAACAGTAGAGAAGTGGTTTGCTAAATTTAAAAGAGGCGAAATGAGCACCGAGGATGATGCACGCAGTGGACGCCCCAAAGAGGCTGTCACCGAAGAAAACATCAAAAAGTCCACAAAATAATTTCTGATAACCGTAAAGTGAAGTTGATTGAGATAGCTGAGATCCTAAAGATATCAAAGGAGCGTGTTGGACATATCGTGAATGAATATTTGGATATGCGAAAGCTCTGTTCAATGTGGGTACCGCGCGAGCTCACAATCGACCCAAAACAACAACGAATTGATGATTCTAAGCAGTGTTTGGAGCTGTTCAATTGTAATCAACCCGAATTTTTGCGTCGATATGTGACAATGGATGAAACATGGCTCCATCTTTTCACACCGGAGTCAATTGACAGTCAGCCGAGTGGACTGCACGTGATGAACACTAAAAATGCTATGACTTCACTAAAAATGCTATAACTCACATACTAATTTTTGTAACAGCTGTCAAATTTATACACGTATCTTTTGAAGGTTAGGGCTAACTAAAAATCTATATGGATTTAATACTAGTAGCGCCATCTATGTGTCAGCCTACGAACGTTTCAGCCCACCTATTACATTGTTACACTAACTGTGACTATAATTAAATATATGATTTCAAACAACATTTTTATATAAGCTTAAAAATAGCAAATGGTTTGTATAACATGCAACTAAGAAATAATAACCTTATAAAATTGGAATATAAACAAAAGAAATAACTACTTTATGACAATAAGAATAATGCATATAAAAATTCTAACTTCTTTTCGATGATTGGTGCTACCACAGAGTTTCAAACGTCATTGGGATATCGATCAAAGTTAAGCTTTCATTAAGTAACTTATTTATCAAAAGGATTAGTCAAAATAAAAATATCGCTCACAGATGTATCAATTTATTTGTGTAATAAGTTTGTTAATGAACCCGGGTTTTCAAGTTGATCTGTCATCAGATCCTTCAACAATGAACTTGGCCAGCAGGAGTTCCTTGATGCTGGTGGAAAGCATCGATGATAGGCAGTGGTTCCTTTTCATTCTCTAAGGCAGGGTAAAAAAGTTTTTCACTTATTTTCTATATTTCATTTAGTATTTTCACTTATTTATTATATTTCATTTTTAATTTAATATTTTTCACGTATTTAGTATTTATTTTGCTTCTTTCAAATGTTACTCTTGATAAACTGTGATATAAAAAATGTTTTAAGTGAAAAATATTACTCATTAATGTTTTTGAATAACAAAATTGATTGAAATCCAAATGATTCCAATAAGCAGTCATAATATGAAACGTCTAAAGTATCAATTTCTAAAATCCAATATTTTAAATCGCATAAATACAGTGAAGTTCCACCGTCATTTATTTGTTTTCCCCCAAAGTTTGAATTTTGTCATCGTTCAAATACTTTTTTTGAAGCAATTGCATTGCAACAAAAGCTAAAAAAGACCAATAAACTTTCATATTGTGCTCTTTAAATATATAATGCTTGTTTAAGCCGAAGAATTTCAATCTGAAAGAGATTTTCCTAGAATTGTCTGAAGAAAACCGAAATGCCCTTCTGCTTGCGTTTTGTAGATACTTGGGACATATTATTTCTACATCATTGTTTTAAATACCGAAGAGAACACTGAATATACATGAAAAGAACTTTTGAACATGCAATATTCGATACATTGTACAGCTTTGTTTTTTTTTACAAAAATATAAACTGTAACGTAGGCGTACATGTTTGCTTTGCTACACAGAGACCAAAATACCCACAGTAACGCAATATTGCAAGCAGAAAATTGTCAGATATTTACGAAACATCAATTGTGATTTGTTTTAGATTCAATTTTAAAGATCTTTTGAAAATATTTATCCCTCGGCATATTTTTCTCAAGTATATTTAAGTCACTAAACTAACCTATGCATGGATTAGTATATTTAACTTGTATTTTGACAAAAACTTACAGTTTCGAAAACATCCCTTTTTTTCCCTGTTTAATTTATTATTCAGAAATATTTTAGATGAATGTCAAAGGAACTTTATGTCTTTTGTGTGATTCCAAAGAAGTATATGAAAAATAGTAATATTCATGCGTGGGATGTAAACATGTTTTTAAAGAAATTTTTATCGTGGTTGTAATATAGATATCGAAAATGTTCTTTAAGAAAAAATATTTGAACAATAAAGGCTGTTATCGTTGATATTGTAGTATCCCCTGAAGAGTACTAGAAAGCCAAATATCGTGATGCCCCCAAATAACATTGGTTATGTTGGTTGTAAGCTTGGAGTATAAAGACTCCTCCGAGGAATGGTCTTGACAATGCATGGATAGTAAATATTTAGATAATAAAGATACAATAAAGCCAGAAAAGAGTTTATGAAACTCGTTGTATGTTTATTAAATATAAATGCTACAAAAACAACTGCAAGACAATTTTAAATATCTTTAATGATATCGTATGTTAAAATCGGAAACAAAAAGTAAAGATTAAAAGTAAAGTTTGTGGTTAGATAAGTTTCTTAAATTATATTGATTTATTCTTTATGGCATCTTTTTATATGGCATCATTTTCTTACAGTAAATTTTATTCTGTGAATGTCACCATTTTGGGATAATTTTAATATAGTGTTTTTCATACAATTGAACAAATATATTTCATTAATTTACTTTTGTCTTTAATTTGTATAGTTTTATGTTGAAAAGAAAAAGAAACGGCCAGAAATGTTTTCACACATAAAAGTGAAAACACACACGCGGGAAATATTCTTAGATTTTTTTAAATCATCTCTTTTCTTTTGGCTTTTGTATGATTTTTCTGTTGAAATTGGATAAAATGAGATAAATCAGAAAAGTGACGTAAACAAATATTTAAATATTCAAATTAAGTTATAGGTATTTAAATTTATCAAATATAAGGGCAAATTAACATAGTACAAACAATTAAATAGCATTTTATTAAAATTTTCTTAAAGTGTACGAGCTAATGTTTGATGATAGAAGTAATATTATGTGCCGTAAGAGAGCAAAGACATAGCACATTTTGTTAAAGAGATTAAATAAGATATTTATTTCGATAAATAGTAAAACAATGTTAAAAAAAAAAAAAAAACTGAAAAGAATTCCACTGACAGCAATGATGACATCTTTAAGATAATAAAACAATTCCCAAAGTGTTGTGTTCGAACAAAGGAATATGATAAGGCAAAATAACCAGAGACATTCTTAGGAATATCTATTAATATAAGATTAAAAGATTTATCGAAAACTGACAAGATGTTAACAATGCTAGGACAACTTTATAATTCTTTTCACTTTTATGATGAGATGATTGTGTCAATCATAATGAATGAAGAGAAATATTTAAGGATTGTTATTGTTAAATTTTATTGTAACACAAATGACTTTGATGTGATCTGATCACTATGCATTAAATAATTTCTAAAGGTGTTTCCATACTTTAGATAACCTCATTATATACACAGAATATATTTATCACTGTTTCATGAAAACATATTTATTTACTTTAAAATGAGTTGCATTAATTTAAAATTTATTATTAGATTTATTTTTCGAAAATCTTAAAGTGAAATGTTGGAAATTAAAAAAAATTATAAATATATCTTATTAGAAATTCTCCATTTTTATAACTGTTATTGATTTATGTTTTGAAATTTAATACCAGTAAACTGGAATCTTATTTACCCTGTTTATCAGTATCTGGGAAGAAAAGATTGGACACATTCAATTCATATGTTAATTGTTATCGCACGAAAAAAATGTTATTATTATTGTATGAATCATCAAAACTTTTATATGTTGCACAAGTTTTGTATGAAATCTGGATAGAAGTGTGATGTTTTTGTTTATTATCTATTAATATAAACACTGAAATTAACTGAATAAGATAATTAACTGGGAAAGATTTCTATACTAATTACCAATTCATTAAAATATACTAAAATTTCTGCAATAACCATTAATTACAAAATATCCTCTAAACCAGTACTGCTAAAATCAAATACAAAAGGAAATTCCAAACTAGGAAATCTTAATATCTTTTTTAGATCAATACCACAAATTAACTATGTGGTAGACTATGGTAGTTTGAAAGCTTCAAGGCTTATAACATATATTGGAAATATACACACTTATATTAGATAAAAAGAATTATAATTATTTTGATTTAAATAAAAAATATAGCTTAATTTTTAAATATAGGGAAATAGGTAAATATTATGAACATCCCTAGGTTCAAAATAATAGTTAATTGCAATTTATAACATCTCTATATAACAAATGCAGTAGAAAACGTTGCTATAGCATGGCTATTTTTAAACATACTAATTCAAAGAGAAAATACATTGTTGCACTAACTGTGACTATAATTAAACATATTATTTCAAACAACATTTTTATTTATGCTTAAAAATAGCAAACGGTTTGTATAGCCAGAAAAAATAATAACATTATAAAATTGCAATATAAACAAATAAAATAATTACATTATGTCAATAAGAATAATGCATATTAAAATTCTACTTTCTCTTCGATGATTGGTGCTACCACAGTGTTTCAAACGTCATTGGGATATCGATCAAAGTTAAACTTTCATTAAGTAACTTATTTATCAAAAGGATTAGTCAAAATAAAAATATCACTAACAGATACATCAATTTATCTGTGTAATAAGTTTGCTAATGAATCTCGGTTTGAAGTCGATCTGTGATCACATCCTTCAACAATGGACTTGGCCAGCAGGAGTTTCTTGATGCTGGTGGGAAGCATCGATAATAGGCAGTGGTTCCTTTTCATTCTCTAAGGCAGGGATGGGCAAACTTTTTCGGTCGCGGGCCAAAAATCGGAAAAAAAAAAAAAGTTTGGCGGGCCAAGATAAATTTTTCTAAAATTGTAAAAACAATATACAAGCATTATAATTTAAATATGTTAATGAGATGAATGAAATTGCGATTTCATTTTTACAAGTTCTTTTATATTGAGGTTCGAAGTGAGATGTACTGATTCTAAGGAACGAGGCTAAATGCTCATCTGTCAGTCTACTTCTGAAATAATTCTTTCTAAGGTTCAAAGTTGAAAACACTTGCTCACATATATAAGATGAAGCAAACATAGCACTGATTTTCTGGGAGTGAGATATTAAATTCGGGAAACTTACTTTCGATAATGATTTGTAAAACTCTAACTGTGGCATATTTAGAAACAACTGCTATATATTTCTTTTCATTTGCCTCCAACCGGCAAATTAAAAATTCTATTCCCGGGCCGGATAGAACCTTCCGGTGGGCCGGAGTTGGCCCGCGAGCCGTAGTTTGCCCATCCCTGCTCTAAGGCAAATTGCCTCTCATCTCAGAGTAACGAATTTCATTCTTTCCTCTTTTCTTGGTATCGTTATGGTGGAAACAGCTCCTTTGGTCAGTTTTAATGACCGAACTCCAATCATCTGTAATCACAAGATGGTGACAACAGGAAACGGCCATTCTGTGACTTTTCTACCATCCAGCATTTAAATCTGAAGTTTCCACACACGCACACTATGTAATATGTAATATATGCTACAGCGAAAGCTCGAAAGGAGTTAATGTACATATTACCAAGCTAATCTGTAGATTCACTGATTTGCTTCCTTAACTTGCGAAATCAAGAGTTTTCCGCATTTTATCAAAATAATGTGCATATTAACGGCTTCCGTATTGTTAAAGTTCAAAAGTGTGATTCTCTCATTTCCTTTCCCTACTCCTTCCTTTCTCTCCAATTCTGGTTTGATTTCGCCAGAGTTTTGCCATCGTCAGTTGTTTTTATCTGAATTAAGCGTTCGCAAAAAAAAAAAAAAAAAAAAAAATTAATAGTTCCTGCTGTAGAAATATCTTTATGTCAAATAGTAAAATCAATCACTTGGTACTGGGCAGGGTTACAGAAAATGTGACTGCGAATCTAAATGTACCACAAATAGGTGTGCTTGTTGCACTATCCTATTGCTATGTAATTGAAAGTATCACCAACCTTTAGATTATGCTAATAAGTAGGCATAATTTTATGGTATGTTTTGCAAATTCATTTCCATAATTGTAATGATATTTTAAATAGCTTGATTCTTTGTATTCTAGTTCTTTAATTGAATGAAGATTGATCCAATCAACTAATATGTTCATTCTTTGATAGCATTAACTTCATTCTTCAGATATCGGAAAATAGATAAATAACATTTTGTTAGTTTAAGAGTACAAAAACGTTGCTGTTGTTCCAACAAAGATCTAATTTTCACTTTAATGAGTGCATAGTATTTAATGTTCAGATTATCTAGATAATTTGCTGATTACCCATGTAATTCGAGATTTGATTTTTGCATTTTAAGGTAATATATACATATAAAATCACTATGCGCATATATATATTTAAATTATTAATAATTTTACCTTAAAACATACAAACTATTTTAAAATATCAGCAAGATAAAGAATATTTGTTTATTTAAGAGGTTTCTGTTAATTCCAAAACATTATTGTATTTATGAGCCCAATATTGCATATTAATTAATTCCTCACATATTACTTATTATTTATCGCATTATTTTTATTTTGGATAATTAAAATTTCTGCATTATGTTGCTAGCCAAGCAGGAAAGGTGCAAGTATTGCTAAATAATTTTTTTTTTTGTAAATGTTAATATTGCGAGTTGGTTATTTATTTTTAATTTAAAAATCATTTTTCAACTCAATGAATAAGATGTGATCTTTCCATATTTAAAAATGACTTCATTTCACTGCAATTTTTTTTTGTTTGTAATTGCTGCGTTGAATGCAATAACAATGTGGAATTTTTATTATTATTTATTTTACGAAAATAGAAAAAAAAAATAGAATTTTATTTTACTTTTTAATCATTTTCTAGACTTTTTGCAGATTTCTAGACTTTTGTAATCATTCCTTATCTTAAATGTCCTAAGAATTTTCGTGAAAAAAATCTGCTATTATTCAAGTGAATACTTCAGCAGCAATTTATATTTCTTAAAATATTTTCAGTGCTTTGAGTAATTAAAAGAATAGATAAAAACGAAATGTACCTATTATTTAAGTAATTAAATAATTTTTTTTACATATTTTTAAAAAATAAAACATTAATCATAATTGCTGTAGTACTTTGTCAATTAGAATTGATACTGAAACACGAGTTTCAATAAATCAGCATTTTATAAGGTATTGCATTGTGTTAGAGTAGAAATACATAATGTTCCTCTTATTAAAATAATAGTTTGTGATTTTAGTTTTATGAAAATTGAAAATTTTTTTGGTGAATAAAATTTATGATTGCTATAAAAACCAAAATGACTGTGAAATTTTTTATTATTGTTTATTTTACGAAAATAGAAAAAAAAAAAAATAAGAATTTTACGTTACATTTTTAATCATCAGTTAAATCATCTATACTTACCATTGTAAATTCACAAATGAAGTTTTTTTCTTTGGAAAGAAGTAACTAATAATAGATTTTCATTAGTTGTATACTAAAAATTGACTCATTCAGATTTGTGTTCTGAAATTTGGATATCGATAAACTATAAGAAAAATATCAATACATATACTATAAAATATACTACATTATGTCAAACATCATTTGATTTTATCATACAGTGTAGTTCAAATCTGCATGAAATGATAAACGGATTAATCTAACATAGAGGACTTTCACTAATATAAGAAATACAAGAATTTAATTAATATTTAGAAAACTCAAAATGATATTTCTACATATAATAATATTTTAAAAACTGACTATAAAATTTTTATTGAATGATTTATGATTATATATTTTTTAAATATTTTTAATATATATAGTAAATTATATTTTATTCCAAACGTTTCACATGTCTCACATGCCTTAGGGTGTGGTATTACAATATAACAAAAGCTGAAATTCTTAAAAATATTATAAAATAAAATTATTTTAATGCTATTCATGTGAGCTACGATACGAAAGAAACTATCGCGAAAGAAATGATTTGCCAACTCAGACAGTTCGATCGCTTTTAATTTCCACTCGTAACTTTGTTTGCTGTTCTTTCGAGAACTTCCTTTGATCAAAGTAAAGGAATTTTATAGGTATCGTTGCCGAATAAAGTTGATTTGGTGAATGTAATAAGCGAGTGCAGACTCTAAAGCATAAAGAAATTTCCTATCCACTTGTAAAAATTCCTGCAGAATTTTGATTGCTAATTAAAGTGATAACAACAAAAAAGATTCACCAATCTTATATTTATCCTTTTTTTTTTTTGTATTTTTATAACTATTAATTATAACAATAAGAATATGTACAAATTTTGCAATTTTAATACTTCAGAATTTTTTGTATTTGTTTTCTCTTCTGAAAAATTATATATTTTTTTCTTATGTTGAAATGAAACGAAAATACAAAAAACGAAAATATTACCAAAATATATTTTTTCCAAATTAAAATATTTCTTTATTTTTGTCAGCAATTTTAGATAGAATGTATATAAATTAAAATATAATTTAAAATTGACGTAAATTGCAAAACTCAGTAAAAATCCCTATTACATCCATTTATTTTGATTACTTAAGATTTGTGTTTTGAAATATGGATAACGATAAACTATAAGAAAGATATCAATACATGTAGAATTACTATAAAATACTTTATGTAAAACATCACCTGATTGTTTCTTACAGTATAGTTTAAATCTGTAGAAAATGATAATAGAATATTAATTTATCTAACATAAAGGACTTTCACTAATATAAAATTGTATTTAAGATTAAAAGTAAACGAACTGTTGATGATCATTAATGTACAAAGATAAGATGTGGTAAACACAGAAATGAGGTGAAATTTTTAGACTATTCATGTATGATAAATGAACATGTTAAAAAGAACACATTACATAAATTCAGGTTCAAATACAAATAACAGCATGTATAAATTGTTTGCTGTTACTAATTATATGAGAAATGAAGAAATTTGTTTAGTTTTTGGTGAAAGATGTAGAATTTTCAATTTTAATTGTACTGTGTGAGACCAGACGTTATTTTGTTGCAGAATCCCACTCCCTCTATTGAATAATGCATGTCGTTTAAAGAGTAAACCCCGCTTTATATTCTTTAATTATCGACAATAGATTCCTGAGGTAGTTTGGTTTTTAACAAGGAATTCAAAATAAAACATTTCTTCCGTATCCCACCAAATTCGGTGGGTATAGGGTTTTGGGCTTAATTATTGTCTTTTCGAGTAACATTTGGATAATGTATCCAATTTCATTTCCAGTCAATATACATTTTAAAAAGAGGATCAATTTCATTTCTTATGACTAATTATATGCAGAAATTTAGTCGTTGTGGCACTTTGAGATGTAAACTCACGTGGAACAAAAATCATTTTTTGAAACCCATAATGAACCCCATCTTATCATTTTTTGTGTTCGAATGCTCTTTTTGCACACAGCAGAGTCTACCATTTAGTTCTCCATTTGGAATATGGAATTAAGTAATCTTAATTCCATAAATTAAGTAATCATAATTTCCTAAATTAAATAATCATAATTAAGTAACTGCGTAAACATAATTATCAACCAGCATTGAACAGCCACTTCCTTGTTCATCTTCAAGACTGAAATTCTTTTCTCGAAATATTTTGAATCAATGTTGAGCTTCACTTTCACTAGATGCTAAAATTAAATGTTTCGAAGCAGCTTCGACAGCATATTCATGGAGACCTAAATTCCAAAGACGTGATAAGGCAAATATACAATTTGTCGTAGTCCCTCACTTCTCTCGTAAATATATATTAAAATATAAATGCATTGGCATGTAGAATAAATGGCAGCATATTAAGTTTAAAATAATTTTTAGAAAGGAATTTCAAATTGAATTCGAGTATATAATTCAAATTTAACTTAGGTAAACTGAAATTCCATTTATCATTGCTTTGCGTTCAACCCAATACACTAAGATATTACAATTTTTCTTAATTAAATATTTGCAAACTCAATTTATTACAATGTTATTTCAGTGATATAACAGTGTGTATAACAACCCATTAGTTGATATTGCAATCAAATTTTTATAAATGCGATTATCGTGAACTCATTACCTTTTCTCCCCATTTTATTTTTTATATAATTTCCTTTTTTTTTTTTATATTCTTGCATGCAAGTTTTGTCTCATGCCAAGATCTATGTTCGAAATACTATGATTTATAAATACTGGCTTCTTGAAAATGTAGGCGTTACTTGGAAAATACTTTCATAATTTTTAAATTCTATCAGAGAATGACAATGCCATGAATACTTTAAGAAACACCGAGACAGCAATTTCAATCTAGATTTTAATCTAAAATGAAGGCGCCTCGGGCAAGTTGCTCATGGTGAATTGAAGGTGATGGGTGAGTCTTGTCCTCCTATTACCAGTAGAAAAATAGTCAGATTTTTCATTGTGTACAACCAAAGACAGTATAATTTTTAAGAAGGGAAAGTAAAATATTTGCTACGTTGGTTTATTAATCCTCGTGAACACTTAAAACACACTTTACACTTTGTTGATCGCAAGAATGTTTTGAGGTGAATTCTGACTGGTGAAAAAGTGCGAATCTTTTATATTTACTCATAGATCCTTAGTGGTTATTTTTATATTTTTTAAAAATAGATTCCTTATGTTTAAATTTATATAGATGTTTAAAATTGTATGCTTTATTCTAATATTAGAATATGCAATTCAGAAATCGCAAATCAATGAGCACTTCTACAGTTAAGTCGTGGGAAAAAGGCTTAACTCTCTATATGGCGGAACCTGAAAATTATAAATATAATATAAAAATAACCAATTCATTATTAGAGGTATCTATTCTTACAAGTTGTATAATTTGAAAGAGTTTTTAATGTACTAAGAACGATCTGCATAATTCAATGGGATGGTATGATCCGTCACAATAATACTACACCGTATAGGGCAATAAGATTCAATTGAAGCTTAATGTTTCTGGATGGAAATTCCGCGTTATACAGCATACTGTTCAGATAAGGAAAGCTAAGACTAAACTGTTACAGCCTATTTAGATGATAAAAAATTATAGCTAAGTTGTATAATATCTAATAAATAAATGTTTTGAATTAAACTAAAAATTGTTTTAGTGTTGAAACTGAAAAATTCAGAGCAGATTATAAAAATTCATAAAAATTTTGATCATGGGTAGTGATTATATCTATGCATAAGTAAATATTTTATTCATTAGAAGTTGTCTATCTCAGTCCTACATATCTTTATCAATTAGATATATCATGGAAATAAACATTCCGGTTTATCGCATGCTTCATATCCTTATCGTGCTTTGTTTATTATTTTTCTCTTTATTAATTATTTTTATCTTGGATGGGCCTAATCGTATCCTAATCATAGTGCACTCAAATTAGTACGCAAAAAGATGCGAGTTCCCTTTCACTGATAGCATACGCTATGCCTAGAATGATTGCTTTGAAAAATGAGTTAATTTGATGCTGATTCTCTCATTAACAAACTAAATATTTGGTTGAGGCTTTTCAGGTTTTTTTCGTTGCTACTTGCAAATGCAGTTATACATAAAAGATTATTTTTCGTCACCTGACTCTGAATGAGGACATTAAAAAAATCAAATTATGTTAGTAACAATAGCAATGTCTAAAATTTAACTTATTTGAAACGTATATTTACATCAACAAAACATTTTGACCCATTATTGATTTCTTTTATTACCATTTGGTGAAGTATAACCATAAAGATAACTCTGGTTGTAAAATACTTTAGTATGTACCCTTTTAATTTATTTTTCTAATAACAACATGTTAAATTTATCTGAATTTTTTTAATGATTTTTTTTATTTGTAATATTATTTAATCTTTGCAATTAGTCAATTAATTTTACATTGTTATTTTATTTGTAAACGAAATTGACATAATATATTAGAATATTTAATTATTATTAATGAATTAATTATTATTGATATAATTTAGTTTAAAAATGAAAAGTCTACTATTATGCAAAGTATTATAATTCACTTTATATGTAGGGAATCATGAAATTTTTTTTTTTTTTTTTTTTTAAATTTTCTATTCATAATATAAGTATTTTCAAAGTTTGCCTTAAAAAGTGCTTCATAATGTCAAAAAAATAACAATTAATAATAACGAAATAACAATTACTTTTTATACCTATCAAATTAAAAAAAAAAAAAAATCAAGCAAATATATCTGACGATGGCTGTAACCACAAAACAAAAAAAAAAGATTTCACAGAAAGATTGGAAACAATGAAGAAATTCTTTAGTGATCATAAAATTGACGATAGTGGTGGTATTGAAAAAACGATTTATCGAATTTACTAGCACTTACGAAGACTAGAAAAAACAAAAGTGCTTTGATTGTGTCAAAGAAAATTCGATTTAACATTCTGATATATTTTTATAGATTCAATAACAATTGATAGATTGTCAGATATATTGTATCTACAGATAAGAAGTATAGCAGAACCATGATAAAAACTATAATACTGAGTAAAGATACATGTATTTGGGAATCTTTGGAATACATCACAATATTCGGGGTTTTTTACGTTTTTTAGATTTTTTTAATTATATAATTAAGTTTAACAAGGACTATAGCAGAGATGATTTACAGATTAAAATTCTTTTACTTTTTAGAATTTGTCAATAGATTTTGCTGTAGAGTTATTTCATTTATTTAATGGTTCGAACTACAGACAGTATCATATTAAACTGCTAAGAGGAAACATAATATACAGTGGGAAAAAAAAAGTATCGGCAATTGCCTTAATTTATTCATATTGACAAATAAATAAAATGTTATGCAATTTTAGCTGTCGTAATTAAATACAAGACATCTTAGATATATATAAAAATAGTAAAAATTTTATTTTTAATTTGCATTTTCTACGATTTTTTCTTTCAAAAACGAAAATTTGCATGTCAAAAAGTATTGGCAAAGTTTTAACTGCTATGCAAATTTTGTTGCATTGAAGTCACGTGTTTCGCCTGATAAGAAACTCTACCGGTATAAAGTCTGCAAAACTACTCCAAAAGTGTCTATGCATTATTTTGCGATTACTGCAGTAAAATGACTTCGAAATCGAAGGAGTTGGACGTTAGTGTTAAAAACACGATTATTAGGCTCAGAAATGAAGGTTTAACTTATCGTGCTATAGGAGTGCAGTTCAATATAAGTTTATTTACTGTCAGAAGTGTTGTAAAAAAGTTCAAGGAAACAGGATCAACGGAAAATAAGACTAGAAGTGGACGACCTCGAATATTTTCTACAAGAGAAGAACGTGTCATTATTAACAAGGTTAAGAAAAACCTAAAATAAGTGCACCCCAGATAGCTAGAGATGTTGCTTTCACTTCGCAAAAGACTTTCAGCGTACAGACTGTACGGAATGTTTTACAAGAGAGAAGTTATTATGGAAGGGCAGCTAGACAGAAACCATTCATCTCGGAAATAAATAGGACAAAGAGGTTAGATTTCGCAGAATCCCACGTTGATTTATCTGAAGAGTTTTGGAACACAGCTATTTTTTCCGACGAATCAAAGTTTAACATTTTCGGCAGTGATGGACGACGATATGCGTGGAGGAGGCCAAATACTGAATTGGAAAAGCAACATTTAACTGCACTGTAAAACATGGTGGAGGAATGGAATTGGCAACCTGCATTTTATTGATGGTATTATGACAGCACGTACATACATTGACATTTTGCGCCATAACTTAAAAATCAGTGCCCAAAATCTTGGCTTCGGAATATCATTCGTTTTCAACAAGAAATGACCCCAAGCATACAGCGAATCTCACCCGTGAATGGCTACTCTACAATGCTCCTCGCCAATTAAAAACCCCACCTCAATCGCCTGACATCAATCAATTGAAAATTTATGGCACCTGCTGGATCTAGAAATCAAGAAACATAAAATTTCAAGTAAAGACGACCTCAAACGTTTACTCTTGCAAGAGTGGCACAAAATTCCCAACAGTACAAAAAGACCTTAGTTTCCTCTATGAGAAATAGATTACAAGCTGTTATAGATGCAGAAGGTATGCATACAAAGTACTAAACATATACTGATTTTGTTTTCGCTCATAATTTTGTCAATTTCATAATTTTGCCAATACTTTTTTTATCATGTAAATTTTGGATTTTCTCGTAGATTTTGACTAAAAAAATATTTAAATGAAAATTTCGTTATATTTGTTTGTCTTTTCTCCTTCTGTAATCGCTATGTTAAAATAAAATTTGTAAACATACTTTGTTAGCAAATATGATCATTTATAGGCAATTGCCAATACTTTTTTATCCGATGTAATTTTTTGTATTAAACTAGAAATGCAATAAAATAACATATGACTATCGTTACTAGTATTCATTAAATCATTGGTATATGGGATAGCAATTTACTGCAATAAGATTAATAGTAAATACCCTACTAATTAATATTAAGTAATAGTTCTAAAAAAAAATACATTGAGAAAAAAAAAAAAGCTAAAAAGTGTAAAGAAAAAAAAATTTTAATTTTTAGAGGCAGAAGTAAAACGTCAATTTTTTATATTAAAATGGTTCGTTCAATTTAAAAATTTTTAATGCTTCGTGACTTTGATACATGTGTGTGAGTGCAAATGTGTTTCACACTAATGTTTGCATTTATAAGCCTAGAAGTGCTGAAAGAAGTTATTGGAAAGCAAATTAAATCAGCAAATAAATTAATAGGCTGAAATTTGAATTTTTACTACTCGGTGATTTAAAACTTGGGTATATAAAGATTTATGCCCAGCTAGGGAAGGCAGCAGAAGACTACGAGTGGGATAGGTGAACAATATATGCAAAGATGGTCAAAGGTTTTGGGCATCTGATATTCAGAGAGATTTACTATGAAAAGAAATGATTGCCAGTATTTAAAGATTAACATTTTGCAACAACTTCGAGAGATTTCCCAAAAGAAAAGTACTAAAAAACACAAGAAGCTGCATATATAATACACGTTAGTATGGTTAGTGCAATAGCTAAATTTGAAATCTGAATGTCCATTTTAAAGTTAATAGAAGAGGCTGGCCGTCTTTTCGTCAACTACATCAAAATGTGGACAGAGGATTTTTACACAAAATTTTTTTTTAAATTGAAAATAATACAAAAAAAAAAAAAAATACTTTTTCGCTAAAAATAATGCAGTGGTGTATAATGGAAAACACAATATTTTTCATAATAAAAAAATTTTGTTTAATGGAAATAAGCTCTTTTTTAGGATACGGACAGGATAAATGATAAAATAAGTGCAGCATTTCAGTAATAACTTATAAAAATAATAAACAAAACAGTAGTAGCGTGACCTAAAAATGTGAACAATCCGAAATGACAGAAACTCGCACACAGAAAAACACTAAGTTAACATTTAACATTTGGAAACCTGGAAATTTGACAAAATACATTGTAGGCGGCGAATAGAAGGAACAGACATTCACTTTACACAAGGAAAACGAACGTAGAAAATAGGAAGATCTATTACCAGAAGTGGATCCGTGATAGAAACCAACCACGGAGTTTAATTTGGTTCAGTTTGATTTGTTGCTCTATGATGATTTTTTTGAACCATTGGTAGTTTTTTAGGCAAATAATAAGATTTGTAGGATATGTAATCAAAGTTGTGGAACTCTAATCCATTTTCTATGATGCCGACGTTGCTTGGAAAACAGATGGAATCAAATACTATTTTGCTTTAAATTTTTTTCCGGTTGACATCCAAGCAGTTTAAAGACAAACATTGATTGAAAATTGCAATTTTCGAGAAATATATTTGTAAGATAATTCCACCGTAACAAAACAAAAAATAATAAATAAAATGTTTAATAAGTCAATGATTATTTCTGAAAAGCGTGTCTTGTTCAAAGATTCGATTTTATATATATTTCATATACAGTTGTTCCATTAACACTGAACCCTTCAACATATTTTCCCATCTAGCAGCGGTTTTCTTTCCTTTACTATAATACTTTATACATAATTTTTAATTTGTAAGAAAATAAATTTTTCTAGGGACGATTCAATTTCGAGGAAGACATGTCCTCATTTGCGTCCATTGCTCCTTCCAGCTCTTTGTCCATTCTTGCACTTTTTCTTGGCGACCTTCTTTTTTTCTTTCTCCATGAGCGACCTGATGTGGCTAGTGCTGTGGCCTTTGGTATCGAGCAGGCTTCAAGTTCATTATCTAGTGGGGCGTCGAGGTTTGTTAGTGGTTCGAAATGCATTTTAAATTGTTGGTCCCTGTCCAGTTAGCCCTCATCGTGATTGGTGCAACAACCTTTGAGGGGATCTGACCTTTTTTAAAAACTTTTCGCCCATTCATACGACTAATTGCCTTTTGATTAGCTAGCGATTTTCAATCTCTTCAAGTCATTTTCAATTTGGTCTCCCCATCTAACTCTTGGTCTTCCTCTGGTTCTAGATCCATTAGGGTGTTCTTAAAAAGTCTTCTTAGTGTTCTGCTTGGCTCCATTTTCTCAAGATGACCTCAGCCATCGAATTCTGTCTATCTCCATATCTGATTCCTTACAACAATCATAAATCTCTTTTATTTGTTCTAATTTTTCATCCGTCATTTTCACATACTACTCCAAAAACCTTTTTCAAAATCTTTCTCTCCCATTCTCTCAACTACTATCACACATTCATAGTCAATAACCTAAAAGCAGTATACAATAATTAATTACGAACCTAGAGCAGTACGAATTAATGATTAATTATAATTTATTAATTATATTATTAATATTTAATAATTATTAAATAATAAAAATCTCAGGATACGAGAAACTTTAACTTTTTCTAATTATGCTAATCTTAAAGACTTTTGTAGTACATAATAGCAGAGATTACCTTCTGCGATTTCAAGATACATTTCATTTTAATTTTTAATTTGAGCACCCAGGTATTTGAATTCTTTAACGTTCTCATAGATTCCTCTACTGCATTCAAAATTCTTCATATTTTTGGTAAACTTTCTTTTTTGTTGCATTTTTCATATATTTAGACTTTGCAATATTAACAGATAGATCTATTTCAAGAAAAAAAAAGAAATGGAAATTTGCCAAATATTTTGCTCATTTAAATATTATTAAACTTAGTTATTAATTTTCCCGCAAAATCGAAATGAAAAAGTACAACTAAAATAACTAAAGTTAAACTAATTAAATTTGATTTAGCGAACAAAGGAAAAATCAGTTTCATTTGTTCGCCCTTTAAAATATATAAAACTAAAGAGCATTTTTAATATCAGAAGAGGACAATTATAAACTACAATGCGATTTCGTATAAAATACGATTTTATCTTTTCTTAGAAAATCCATTTGATTGAAGATGCTTATAATAAGTTTCTTGTGAAATGAAATGTGTTCTCAAAAACAATGTAGAATTCTTTCATGTTTCGCTTGTTAACAACATTGATTAAGATTACTGGATGTAATTCCTTTGATTTTCAATTTTTATCAAGTAAATCTACCTTTGATTTTTTAAAATTTTATTTGCTTTTCATATTTTAATAAAGCTTATCTATTTTTGCTCTTCAGATATATATCTATTAACATTAGATTTAATGGATCTAAATATAACTTTGATAACTCTTAACATTAGATAACTTACGAAATATACCTCAATTAGACTTAGTTAAAATTTTAGATATACTATTGAAGAAATTTAATAATCAGTGATAAAGCAGCTGTATGCGAGTATAAATCTTCAAGTCCAAAATTGCTTTTTCTTTCCTTTTAAAGTATTCCTGTATTAGGGAAGTTTTTATCATTATTTAACATTTGAATTAAAGCAAAAATTAAAAATTTAATTTCTTCTTAAATATAAATTAGTTTTATAAGGAATACTCATAGAGGCTAAAAATTTTGCATAGAACTAGTTAATTCATCTATTTTGGAAACTTCAAAATGAAATCTAGCTGAAATTTTATAATTTTATGTAGATATTTTGAAAATGAATACCGTAATTATTTTAGCAATGTATGCTTGAATAGAAGTTAGACTGTTCACTTACCCTTAAAATTATTAATTAACAAAATCAAACCGATTGAAAACGATCCACCAGTAATAGTGTCAAAATTGAAGTGAAGGTTAAATATCAACAAAAGGTGAAAAGCAACAAAATATGCTTTTAAATTGGGTTTTGTGAAAAATTCCCTCATTTAACTACATTAAAAGAAATTAGATATCAGAGCCTTTGAGCGTGAGTTGAATTACGAATCTAATAATATGAGGTAGGAAAAAGATTTTGAAATAAAGAAAGGCAAGAATTACAGAGAGGGGACAAAATAAATATATTTTTCGACAAACAATGACAATGTGTGGAAAAAATCGTAAAAGAGCAAACGTCATCAGTAATGCAGGCCACATAATACGTCTTAGAAATGACAAGACTTTAGCAAAACCACCATGGTATTTCCTAGACATCACCGATAACAAAATCAAATCTGACAACAAAGTCCTCGTCGTAATCCATTCGGATAACGAGATGAAGCTTTTCATATGGCCTCATTGGATAAGGCGGAAAAGTTTCCTAATCTGGCATGCCTCGAGTCGGAAGACATTCCTGTACAGACTCTGGGCTTTCACAGTAATACCGTCTACAGCATTGCAATGACATAATTGTCCGTCATTTTTCCCATTCGTGCTAGTAGTCTTACCTTCCGTAGCTCGCAGTTAAACTGTAAGTAGAAGGAGGGGGGGCAGGCCTTTATGAATTAAATGACAGCGCTGTCTAACTCTGCTTTAGGCCCATGCATTGTAATACAACTATTGTTTTTTTATATTTTTTTTTTCACTCATTAAATATTTTTTTTTTTATCAGCCATTAAATATTTGCTCATGATCTCTGAATCATCCTGTATAATCAAAGTCATTTCAACAAGGGTTTGTATTAAGTTATTATTTCGGATTTATTTCGTTACCTTCAGCCTGAAGTAAACAGATGCTGCTGCCCAAATAATGAGTATATCGTTGAGAATAGATCCCATCTTTATCTCCCGCAGCTTAATTGCATGGAACACTTTATTGCCCATTTCAGGGGATCCAATGAAGACAGCGCGGTTTGTGGTTACGTGTCTTGAGTTGAGTCAACCTCGGTTCGATCACATTACGAGGGTCCCCATCTGATTGCGTTAATTAAGCTACGTTATCTCTTCCGGTGAGTGACAGCTTACGAGTGACCATTGACAAGTAGTCGTAAATGGCATCCACGAGAATCCCTTTGTTACGCGGGAAAAAAAAAAAAAAAACGATTCTGGTCGCAACGCGGTTGAGACACATGATACACCCGGAGAGCTCTGACCAGCAGTTTATAATTTTTAGGCGAATGTGACTTAATCGTTCTCGTCTGTCGTCTGGACGAGGCTCAAGGATTGTTCGGTGGATCTTAGAAAAATGCCATAAGCATATTCTGAATACATCTGGTTGTGAATTCTGGTTAGTCACTTGTATGTGGCTGTTAAGCAATGAATCAGGTAAATGTCACTAATACTAGATTTGTTCAATATTCCATCATTTATTTGCACCATTTTATTACATCTATTTACTAACATTAGTAATAGATGATATCCATTGCATCTATTTACTAACATTCTACCATAGATATTGTAGGTATTGTCTCCTTCACGTAAAGGAATGGTTATTTATTTATGTATTTTTGTTAGTTATAATTATCACATTTTTGTATAAAATATATTGCTTTTTATACTGGGAGACACCGAGTTACCCAGTTACTCTACACCGAGTAAATGGCAGTCGATGCCACATGTTGCACAGGTTTGAGTACCAGTGATGCCATGGATAATTGCAGTGGTTCGCAGTCTACTTTAAACTGCATGTCCCATTCTAATATGACTATAGAGATGACAACTCTGCTTTGTAAAAAAAAAAATCATCTCCTGTCACGAAATCTGCCAGTAGGCAGACGGCCTTGGCCCACCATGGGGCTGTTGTGCCAATGATGATGATAATTGTTGTATACTAAACATGTTAATACATCATCATCATCATCATCAGTGGCGCAACAGCCCCATGGTGGGTCAAGGCAGTCTGTCTACTGGCAAATTTCAAGACATGGTTGTTTGTAGTGGTTCGGAATCCACTGGATTTTCAGTGATGATAAACGTCTACTGAGTGATGGCAAAATAATAAAAAAAAATGCAAATTAAATTTTTAAGACGAAACTTTCGCAACAATTGTATTTTTATAGCTACAGGTTTGTGTTTTATAATTCTGAATTATTTGTTTCAGTTTAGTTCTTTCGCATACATCAGAACATTTCAGTAATTTTGGTTACTTTTTTTTTGAACAGAAGCAATTTTTTACCATAATTCACTGCTTCAAAATTTATCTCAGTAATTCAGAATAATTTTCAGTATACGTTTTTTCCAAAAAATAAAAGATAGATTTTAAAAAAACCCTTATTCGAATGACGTAGTTGTCTATTCAGCTGTCTTTTCCAGAAAAAAAAAATAAACAAAGACCAATGAGATATTTTCAAAATTGTGTCTTTGCATGGATGCAAGAAAGCAAAATTTTTGAAAAACTTCTTGGCAATCATTTTCATCCAAATTGGAGAAGTTATCTCTTCTCAGAGCTATTTATGCCTAGAAGGCAAAAACGCGTTCAATACGGAGACGAACGGAAAAAGAAATATGTCCGGTTTATAAAGTGTAATAAATTTTAAGCTATAAAATTTAATACATAGGAAGTTGTAAATAATAATGGGTTTGTATGTTTGGGATAAAAGTATTTGTCTAAAGCGGAAGTTACGGTGTCTTTATGATTTATAATTGCTTTAAAGTGCTTCAAGAATGACTTTTCTGTTATAAGTTAAAAATGATTTATGGATAAATGTAAACATTCTGTTTATCAGTGGGGGTTTAGAATGTATGCCCAATAAATATTTATTTGTGCATAATTTATTACATTTTATATAGAATGACACTTTGTTTAAAAATTGTATAACATATTTTAAATGCAATAATGTTAAGAACATAGAAACAGTTTTGTTTATATTTATTAGTATATGATTAATACAAATGTAAAATATACTTATTTGATTGCTGAGATAGAAATTCTGAGTCTCGATTACATTTGAATTTTTATAATTTAAAAAAAAAATATTTGGGTTGAGTGTTTGCAATAAAAAAAAACTTTTATATCCGAAAAGAAGATTAAAATGATAAAATTATATAAAACAATTGCTTATAATTTCTTCTTGTATGTCAAAAACCAAAATCGATATATTTTCTGGTGATTTTTTTTCGGTTAAAAAAAACTCCTGGAATTGCCTTCAGTAAACACTATATAAAACTATAAAAAGGGTTCTGAATTATTATTTATATAAAACAATTGTTTGAACTATTATTTACGTAAAACAATTGTTTGAATTATTATTTATGTAAAACAATCGCTAACATTATTATTTATGTAAAACAATTGTTTGAATTATTATAGAATTATCATTTATGTAAAACGATTGTTTGAATTATTATTGAATTATCATTTATATATAACGATTGTTCAAATTATTATTGAATTATCATTTATGTAAAACAATCGTTATAATTATTATTCATGTAAAGCAATTGTTTGAATTATTATTGAATTACCATTTATGTACAACAATTATTTGAATTATTATTGAATTATCATTTATGCAAAATAATTGTTTATAATTTCTTCTTGTATATCAAAAATCAAAATCAATACATTACTGTTGATTTTTTTTTTTTGATTAAAAAAGACTTCTCGAATTACCTTCAGAAAAACTATAACGCTATATAAAAGTTATAAAATGTAATGCTTCTGAATTATTATTTGAGTTGTGTATCTATAATAAAAGAACTTTTATATCCACAAAAAAAAGAATAAAATCATGATTACAAAAATTATGCAAAAACCGCTGTTTATAATTTCTTCTTGTATGCCAAAAATCAAAATCGAAATTTTTTCTGTCCATTTTTTCATTAAAAAGGACTCCTGGAATTTCCTTCAGAAAAGAAATACTATTACCTACACTTCATTATAAAGTTCCGCTTTTTTCCATTATTGACATTCTTGAGTCAATTTCATTAACAGACATATATGTATGAAATCAGTATATTTAAAAAAATTGGTGAGTGAAGATTTATCATGGATAATTAGATTTCCCATATTGAAGACCAATTTAATCGTAGTTGGTTGAATAATCATAAACACTTTGGATATTTAATGATGTTATAATAAGCAATTACCTTAAAGTACTCAATATCAAATTACCTAAAGTAACTTACTTTTCAAAATTTCATTTTCTTTAATAATGTCAATTATGATAGTTATTTATGGTCTTGAGAAATTGATAATAAAAGGATCTACTATCACCTTAATTTATCAGTTTTTTATTGAATTTACTGACTTCTTAAAAAGTTATTTCAATATTTTCTTTTACAAAAAAAATGTAATTGGATATGTATTTTTTGCATACTTTTAGTTTTGGTGGGAACACTTTTGTTGAAAATAATTTATTTAAATAAACAATACAATCGAACTGAAATTCACTAGCTTATAATGAATTTCAAGTTTTAAAAGGTTTAAATAAATTCAATGGTGTAATTATATTATTATTTGAATAAATTACATCCAAATATATGAAACGCAATTCTAAGTAATTGTGCAATAGTCCTTCTAAAAAGCAACATTTTTCTTTCACTTAGAAATTGATAAGATTGGAAAGTTTAAACTTAAAATTTCGTTATCGTTATATTATTTTTATATTTTCAACCGGAACTTTCACTATTTATTACTCAATTTCATGCATCGTCCGGGAGATCAGACAAATTTGTAAATAGGTTCTTTGAAATTTGTCAATACATATACTCACCTTTTTGTTTAAAGCCAAATAAGTCATTATGAACTTCATTATCCCTGGACAATGTAAACTGGAACAGTTGGCAGGATTAAAAAGTACGTTATTGAAAAAGGATGCTTCTGCAACAAAACAGACATTTTCCTCCGAATTTTTATTTTCAACCCGCCTTGGCAAATAAAAGGATTAATAAAACCTAAAACCCACAATTTCAATACCAAATTTGTAAATAAGTCAATAATACACTCAAGCTCAAAACTTTATCCACCTGATCACGTGCCTTCCACGCTTCATCCAGGTGAGTTCACCGCATTCCAAAATGTAGGGGTGGTCATAATGTTTTGGCTCTTGAGTGTAGTTGGTTTTAAATAAATTTAAAATAAAAGAATTAATCTTTTCATGACAATAGTTCTTATTAGGAATATCTTATGACTATCATCTGAACGTTTATATATGCACACGAATTTAACTACATTTTTAACAAATTAATATTATTAAAAATATTAATCATACAGAAATACATTTACAATTTATTATAGAAAAAATGTAACAAATAGAATTACTGACCATGTAAAATTTGTAAATTCCTTTAATATCCCAAACTCTTTTTGCAAATATGGCATGATACTTTATTAGGCAAGTTATTTTAAGTATTTCACTACTTTTTTTTAAATGAAAATTTAAATTTCTAACTATTTACTTCTAATTTTAATCTAAATATTTTATACCCTGTATTCATGGTAGAAGAGATATTAGGCGCAGCTACCATGAAGGGTGGAATCAGATTTAAGACCGCTAACGACATCTAATGCAATAATGATTTCAGGAATGAAGTAACTCGATGGAGGTTGGAACAATGTTTGTGTAAATCTTCCCACATCAACATTCAGGATGTTTTTGTCGGAATATTTCCTGTTTACTCTCATAAAACACACAAATGTGTGAGGCAGTTATTCTTAAAAAGCTTTTTCTTGAAAACAATATTCTCGTTCAACATCCATTTATGGGCTGTTCGTTGGATACTTAAGGTGGGCTTAAGTAAACTGGGCATAGGTAAGGTGGGCATAAGTAAACATCAACAATAAAGTACGGCAATAAAATTTAAAATTGTAGCCGTGGTTCTTCCTAAAATGGCAAGAGCTTCCCCTGTGGCGTTCAGGAGAGTCCGTGACCAGCCTGGCCTCGAGACTCTCATCAGTACACAGCGTAGTCACGCGCTTCTGCTTAGAAAGGTTTAGTCTCTCGTTCCGAGAGGAAATTTATTTTGCCCAACCCTGCGCATTAGTTGCCTTACAAACTCTCACCTGGAAAGGAAGCATATTTCGCGCATCTTACTCGTAGTTGAGTGTCGAGGTTTCGGCTTAGAAGTGTAGCCTCCCTTCCACTAATTTATAAATATCTGTCTTTAAATGTGTTAAATATTGTATATCTCAAACTGCATGTGTGGGGGTGTTTGTGCATGTGGGAATAAAGCTGTGTTTTAAAATCTGTGTTTCAAGTATCTGAACCCAACCACACCCAATTGAATTTCGTATATTGCCGTACCCATACCAAAACAAAGTATGTCTTGAAAAACGACAAAAAAGCATTCGTATACCTGTCATTTATTTAAATTATGAACCTTTAAACAAAAATTATTTTTAGTAATAACGTTTACATTGACTAATTTCATGAAATTTATTTCAAGAGTAGGAGGAATTCAGAAAATAGTTTAGAGAGCTATAGTATATAACAGATATATTAATCTTGGGACGATTCTGAAGAATACTAATCCTTAAGGTACATTCTGATGGAAGTAGCCAAACATCTAAGTATTTCCTGAGTAGCTAGTAGTAACTCCAGGGTAAAATGTAAACCGGGGTAAACTCGTAAGTAGGTGCTTAGTAACACTTTCTGTAACGTGGGAATACAAAAATACCTTCTGGGTTTATATATGTATTGCGCTTTTCTTAGCAGTTATATTAAATTAATAACAAAAAAATTGATTTTATGATATTGAGTTGTAATATTGTTATTTATCTAATACTATTAAATACTATTAGTATTAATATACTAATACTATTAGTAATTAAATTGAATATAGTTATAAGAATAAATCTATATAATTAAAAAAAAAAAATGAGGAACATTTTTGAAAATTAATTAAATAATGAATAAATTTGAGAATTTTATACTTTAAATTAAAAATACTTAATAAATAGCTTTAAATATTTATAAAATAATTAATCACTAGCTTTAATGATTTAGAATATTTTAAAATATGTTGCATTTGATTTAAAGATTTTTTAAAAATGATTAGAAAAAGAATTACATGTTTGAATACATATATGTATAAGATAAAAATGGCAGTTTATTAAAAAACACTATTTTTAAATAAAAATTAATATTTTTCATGCTTAAGATAATAAAATGTTTTTACACTTTTATTTCAAAATTTCTGAGTTTTAGAAAAAGAGTTAAGATATGAAAAAGCATTCTTTTTCTTAACATCCCTTTATTTATTTTTATTATTTGATTTATTTTTTATTATCACTGTAAAAAAAAAACTTTTTAATATATTGTAAAAATTATTTTGTATGACTTTATATTTTAATTTTATTAAATGAATAGATAATCACATTATCAAATTTATGTGTTGGAATTAATTATCTATTAAATATTAATTTTTTTCTTCTTAAAATATCTTTCCTAAATACTTTTTAATTTATAACAAATTGTCTATAAATGATACTACTTCATAAGACACTTTGGAACATAACTTTAATGGACACTTTACGATAATTTAATTGAAACTAGAAAAATAAAAATTTAAATTAGAAAAATTTTAATGTTTTTATTTAAATAAAAACATTAATTAATGTTTTAAATAATTTTCTTATCAATTTTATATACATATAGATAAATAAAATAATAAAAATATCAATACATTTATTTCTATTTTATATTATTATAACACAAAATAATTTAATTGAAAGTAAGTAATTATCATTATGATCTAATTACGTAATTTTTTAATTATTTTGTTTAGCATTAAAATGTTGATGCTGAACTGTATTAAATTATTATAATTTTAAATATGTTTGCAGAAGGGGAAGCATAAATAAACATTTTTTGGTTCAAAATTTTTAGTTTTTTTTTTTTTTTTTTTTTTAAATTTTTAGTAATTTTTTTTTTTAATTTTTAGTTGCAAAAATTTCGTTTAGTTTTTTTTTTATTTTATTATTTTCAGTTCTATTTTCTGGTGAAGTAACTTTTAATTTTAAAAAAAAATTTTAAACGTGTGATTTTTTATTCATTTTAATTTTGAATTCCAATAAAAGTAAATATTTGCTTTATATCATTTATATGTTATAATAAATGTCGGAAACAATTTTATATAAATAAAACAAAAATGCCTCTTTGTTTACGATTTATTTTTTTTTTATAATTAACACTGGTAATAATTTTTTGTTTTTCCACATTCTGAAAATAATATTTTTAATTGTAGATGAAAATTTTTGCACTATTTTGGTTTCATTCAAGATATTTACACTCAAGAGCCAAAACATTATGACCACCTCTACATTTTGCAATGAACTCTCCTGGATGACGTGGAAGGCACGTGATCAGGTGGAAGTGGTATTTAACTGGTATTAAGTGGTGGTATTAATCCATGCCAAGGCGGGTTGAAGCTGTGTTGCGCGCCAAAGGTGAGCCAACTCGTTATTGACAGGTGGTCATAATGTTTTGGCTCTTGAGTGTATATTATTTATTCTTTAATATTATATTTTAAATCAATCAACACTCTGGTTAGATTATTTTGATTATATTTAGAATTTTTGTGATCACCAATGTCTATATATATTTTGATCTTTAAGCACTTATTTAATAAACAATACCAGTTTCGTCCAAATTAGCCATCTCTGTTTATTGAGCCACGATTGTCTGTTACGTCACGCACAGCAAGATATAAAGTGGCTTGTTTTTCGTGGTTACAGTGAGACACTGGGAGGGAAAACTGCTTCCCCCCCGTGTTCCAATCTGGATGCAACTTTAGAAATATTATTATTCTTTAAAGCACTTTAAAACATCTGATTTAAACATTGCATATTGATTTTTTTCTTTCTTTGACACTTTCGAAAACCAATGAATATTAACATACAGAAAAGCAGTATAAGTTAAGCACTTATATTAATATTTTTTTCCAGAATAAATTTATATTTCGAATGGTAAATTTTTTAAATTTGATCGCATATGTTTGAAAAGAATAAGCACTAACATAAATAAACTAAATATCTTTTATCTCTATAATAATAAATGCATGTATTATTTTCATAAATTATACATGTAAAACGAATATTTGAATAATGAAAATAAGCACAATCTTCATCTCAATAAATATATAGAAAAATTTACCATTTGATTTGTCATAATATTTTCATTACTGATTTTTATAAAAAAAATGTTTGATTGAATAAGAAATTCGCTAGCTAAGTATTGATTTGGAAATTTTTAACATTGATGTTAAATTTTCTCGTCATTTGAAATAATTGCTTTTAGAATTTTTCTAATCCGTATAATTAGTATTTTTTTTTATCAGAAATCACTCTATAAAGTGTAATTTTATATTTGCTTTAACTAATTAAGTTCTATTTTTATTTTATGAACAAAAAGTATTAATTGATTTTAGTATGGATCTCAAATTGTTTCTTTGAAGGCTTAAATAACTAAAATGAATTTTGTTAAAAAAATGAATGGAGATTTTCATTAGAAACCCATATTTTATGTTTTTCTTTTTTAATTATTATTTTAAAATTATTTCATCATAATATTCTTTTCAGCAGATTATATGGTATTTTAAACTTCTTCTTAAAAGACAGGAAATTTTAAAATTTTGGATGGATAAATATATTTTTGGATTGATGGCAAAAATTATTAGCGCTCTGGTGTTCGGTGACACAAGTTTCGGGTTCGAGTCCCAGCGGTGCCATGGATGTTTGTAGTGGTTTGGAATCCACTTTGAACCGTAAGTTCCGGTCTAATATGGCTGCAGAGCGTTGAGCGTAGTGCTGATAGTGCTACCCCCGTAAAAGAAAACATCTGCTGTATAGAAATCTGCCAGCAGGCAGACTGGCTTAGCCCACCACGGACTGTTGCGCCACTGATGATGATAAAATATGTTTTTTTGAATCTCTGGATCAATAGGAATGTACATGATTTTTATAAATATGAGGTTGAGACCTGGATGGCCAATTGTCTAGAGTCTGGCCTTGGTACCATTGGCTTCAGGTTCGACTTCTGGCGGTGGCATGGATGTTTGTTAATGGTTCGTAATCCAAGTTAAACTGTAGGTCCCGGTGTAATTAGCTCAAACTGTACACAGAAATGACAGTAGACCGACAAACTATACCAAATCAATATGCGATTGCTTTAAAAGTAGAAATTGACATGAATAAAAATATTGATAAATTTTAAATATGCATCACTGTTTATATATATACCTCACAATTATATAAGGAATATAGTTAAACTGCAGTTATTGTTTACAGACACTAGGAGATTTTAATAGAGATTGTGAGAGTGCATATTATTGAGTGCGATATTTAAAGTGCCTTCTTTATCTCACAAATGAAACAGTAAAGGATAGAGGATATTTCTATGAATTGCATCACATTCTGAAGTAATGCAGCTTTATATAGAGAAATAATTCCTTTTCGTATGCTTTCATTGCTCAACTGCAGGTAAAGAGATCGAATAAACCCTCCAATGGAAAGAGCTCTAGAGACATGATCCATAATCTGCGGGAAAATGTAGATTCATTTAGGAAATTGAACTGGTGGAGTTAGAACGGTTTAAGAGTTTGTCAAGATATAAAACCAAAACTCTTTTCAGGAATATAGGTTGATAATACTGAAACTCTTTTGAATCAACTCGGGAATTTGCAGAGTTGTAGGTGATGACGAAATTGTTGAAATTCCCCTTCCATTTGTTAAGGATGGCTACAATGCTGTTTCGATAAAATTGATTAAATTTGTGAAGGTACACAAGTCCTGATAATACACCAATATTACTAAATACTGAGATAAGATGCTAACTTTACTACGAGGTATTTTATTACTAGGAGTTTAGTTACCAGTTTTAGAATAAGGAAAATCACTATGATTTTATAAATAGAGTGTAATAAATATAAGAATGCAGTTTTGAAAAATTTCAAGAATATTTTATACCATAACTGAAATAAATTTAAGAAAACAGTCAATGAGAAAGTTTAAAATAAGAATGAAATTGGCTGGACATGATTTCAGCCTTTTATATATATTTTTATATTGACATAAATTAATTTCAAGAATGCTGTGAATAAAAAACAAGTTATATATATATATAAAAAATTAGTCACCCTACTTTTTTTCACTATATTGCAGAAAGTCCTTTATAAATAAAATGAAATTTTCCTCTTACATCTGACGCCATCTATTGGTAGATGCATGCAACTTAAATTAAAAAAAACTAAAATTAAATTTAATTAATTAATTTTAGTTTTCATTAATTCATTAATTAAATATTAATGAATTAATATTTGAAAAACTGTATTAATATCAAGTGTCATCCATTAAAAGTTAAAAAAATATTTTGAAACTTGAGGATGAATAAAAAGTATTTTATGAACGATTGAAAATTTGAACAAGATATATATATATATAGGGAGAGTGTGAACTAACAGTAGGAATTGAAAAAAATAAGAATGAAGCTGGACAGGACATGATTTCAGCCTCTTTTATATATTTTTTATATTGACATAAATTAATTTCAAGAATGCTGTGAATAAAAAAGTTAAAAATAAGAATGACGTTGACTGGAGATAATTTCAGCCCCTTGTTCGTACTTTTGACGCACACTGAAATTTTATTTAGTTTTTAAAGGTTGTTGCTGCTTTAGATTATTGTGATGATTCCAAATATTAGGGAGCCTGAAGGATGCTGATTGGAGAAAGCTCTCTGTATAATTGTGTGTCACGTAATAGAGGTATCATAATCACTTAATTCAATCAATATTAGCAGGCTTTCATAATGAAGTTTAGATTAGTTACTGAGGAATTTGATATCCACGTGTTGGTCTTACGTCAGTGCTACACAATTAAGGGATATTTTTCTAATTTCATTTCCAGAATAGTTTGCATTCCTTATATGAAGTTCAGAATGTATATTTTAATTGAAATTTATTTTTAATATAAGATTATGTACCGCTATTTAAAAGAGAACTGATAAGAAAGATATTTCTTCAAATTGGAAATTGGAATTTCTTTCTCATTTCCAAGATCACATCTACGTGTTTCAGTATAATAAATTTGTCATCTGTCACGTTCATATTTTCAAAAGTCAGAAAAACCAATATCAACACGAAGGGGTTAAATGTGAATTATTTCATGCAAATTCCTTGTATAATTTTATACCTCGTTACTTATGAAGGCATTTACTCTACATTTTTATCGTTAATAGGGCATAATTAACACCTAAGACTTTTTATTTATTTAAATGCAATAATTCTAAACAATGAAATGCGAAAGTTTGATTGATTTCTGGCATTTAATAAGCTTCTCAGTTTAAATCTACCCCATCGTTCATCCGTTACAAAAAACATCTGGCCACACTTCACAAAATTCTATTTCATCTATTTGAACTACTGCTCGTGGAAGTTAAATTGTTATTCGGAATATGCTCCGATGCTCTTGTAAATAAACCATTAATCATTTCCACATTAGATGGGTTAGCACGTGTCTTGTCAGAAAGCTCTCCTGGTCTGGGAATCTAAATTGGGGCAACAATCTTGGCAATGTTTTGTAATGGAGTTTTTTACAGAAACATAAATATGTGGAATTACAATTTGATACATCATGCATGTTACAACAATTAAAATATAGCTTGTTATTTTTTGCCGACTTCAACAGTTTCACTAACTGATAATTTTAAACGGGCATATTTAAATAAACATTTTTCATATTGGAAAACATTCTCAAACACATTTTTTGTATTTCTAGGAATGTTTCAAAATTTTTGAAAATTATTACTTTCGTAAAGGTGTTTTTCTACGGAAATGAAATATAAATCACATTTTTTTGCCTAGTTCTAATGGTTTAAACTAATGGTTTACAATGGTTTAAATGATCTTCGCACGGAAATTAGCGTTGATGTATCTTTATCATGAATCTCAAATATCTTAATATCTCTGAAACTATTAATTGCTTTTGTTTCAAAATCTGATACTTTTCCGTATTTTTTAGATAACATTCAAAATTGGTACAGCAGCACAAAGCGAAACTGCACGAGCTTTAGATAGGTGCTGAACTTTTATTAAGGTTTTATAGATGTTGAAATTTTATTAAGATTTTACAGGTAAAAAAAAAGGAAAGCATTATTTGGAAAGCACAGTCGACATTAATATCGTGAGAATGTATTAATCGTTGTAATTTATGAAAATTTAAATTTAGAAATAATATTATTCATTCGAAAATGTAAGAAAATATGTTAACAGTATTTCACATTCAGTAAAGTCACAAAGTTAAAAACAATTTTTGGATTATGTAACCATGCTGATTTTTGTTATTCATACAGTTGTGATAAAATTGCCTTGTGAATGTTCAAAATAAATCCGCCTTTTAAAAACAAATTAGGTTTCATTTTATATGGAAAATGTTTTTATTTTTGAGAAGTATTCCACCAATGTGAATAGCATTAAATCAATGAACATCAAATATATGACTAATCTTTAACTCTGTGATCTTGGCATAGAAATTAAAACCTATCACTTTAAAAACAGATATTTTTAGAAATTAAAAATATCTTTAAAATAATTTTATTTCTTAAATTTAGTTTACTCTAAATATACACACATAATGTATACACCCACGTAAATTATTTTATAAATTAAAATTACCTCAAATATATACACAGACATAAATGATTTTGTAAAGCAAATCACCATAAATATGCAAACATAATAAGGAAAATTACTTTAAATATATGCACAAGCATAAAAATATTTTATAAAGTAAATTACCTTAAATGTGCAAACATAATTTATACTCACACGTAGATAATTTTATAAAGTAAAATTACTTTTAAATATACATGCATTATACATATATAGGCACACTTAAATTATTATAAAAGCAAAATTATCTTAAATATACAAACAAGATAAGTAAACACATGTAAAACATTTTATAAAAAAAGTAAAATTGCCCTGTATATATACTACGTACAAGCACACACAGAGTAAACAAAGATTTTTTTTTAAAAAGATAAAAAGTTCTGTTGCATTGAACAAAGAGATGATTTGATACTTAGTCTGAAATAATTAAAGTTTGATTTTCACAAATAAAATTTAACATGTTTGAATTTTGAGTAGAGAATCTTTGCATTAATCAGCCAAAGATTAATATTGGCTTTGAAGGTTTCTTCAAATACCAATGTAAATAGGCAGGAGAATAGTGGAGAGGATTACCTACATCTCCGCAGGAATAAAAGCTTAGGTGCATCAGACGGAATCGTGGCAGATATGAAGGAAATGGGTCATGCCCTGCAAAAAACATGGTTTCTCTTTGTCCTTCCAGCAGAATATGTTGAAATTTTTTAAATGGTGATTATTTAATAAGCCTTTCAATACTGACAGGGCACTTTAGAGGCTGGTCATCTTGCTTGGCGATCTAGTCATTCTTTTAGAAAATTTTTAGTATTTCGTTTCCAGGAGAGAGGAATACATGCTATTTGACAAATATATAATATACCCATCACTCAAATTTGACAGATGAACTTTATTGTGGTTAGTTATATTACATGCAATTAGAGTTTTGTACTAATGAGAACAACTGGTCCCTCAAATCTGATAGCAGATATTCGGTATCATGTGCTATATAATGAGGAAATTAGCGCATGTCTGTGTGACCTTCACAGGTCGAAACAAATGCAGATTGAATAAGTTATGTTATGAGTTGTTCCATCATGATTGGTGATAGACATGGGCTGAGAAATGTCTGCTCCAATGAGAAGGAGGGAATCTGACTCTCTCTTGACGATTGTTTTAAAATGATTTTGTGTGGGGGAAGAAGGGACACTGTTCTGCGACTAGTCGACCAGAGGTGTTGCTTTCTTCTTTTGTTTTCTGAAATGACAGAATAGGTCGGAGTTTTCCGCTTGTTTTCAAAGTGAGCGTTTTGTGGGATAACGTGATAGTTAAGGTCTACCACAGACCAGAGCCTTTGATTTCGTAGTAGGCTCGAGAACCCTGAAAATCTTCCGAACTTGCAGTGAACTGCAATTGTGTATATAATTTATATCCTTAACTTTAATTTTTGTAGTGTTCTATATATATATAATATATAAAGTCTCACATGAGCCTGAAAGTGGCCCTCTTGAAGCTATTGTAAGTCTAGTACAATCCGAGACGTTACAGAGAGCTCATCAGCTGCTTCATTGTCGAGATGTCCGATGTGCGCTTTGATTCGTCCTAATTTTATCTATTTATTGGAGTGGAAAGAACACTGGATTTCCCTTGAGAATGGATGTGGTGTTTGAGGATTTAAGATGACTAGTAATCCAGAGAGGCTATCAGTTTGTTGCAAATAGGGTCTTTACGATGTAGGAGCTAACACATTTATCAGTGGATACATTCACGAACAAAGCAAAAATCCAACCGATCTCATTTCCGGAAGACACGCTAAAGAAAAATGTTTCAGAAACGCTTTTGTTTCAGGAGATGTGATAACTATGTTGGATTAGCAAAGTGACTTTGTCAAACAACTAAAACCAATATTATACTGATGTTATATATATATATGGTGTGAAGTGCAGACTAAAATTTCTACTAATAATGACTTTTTGATGGACTTATAACGCTCTAATATTTTTTAACTAATCAGAGTAGTTTAATTTATTGATTCTTCGAAATTGTAAAAGTTCAATTATAAAAGGATGTAAATTTTTTAACGAGTAAGGAATGTTTAATTTGCTATTCTGCGATTTATTAAGCACTAGACATTTAAAGAAAAAGGTATCGTTTACAGAAATGTATACTTGTAAAAAAGTAACAGTAAATTAAAAGCAATAAATCCTTTACAAAACTCCAATAATATGATATAAGAGTCGTTATACGACTTAAATAATGATAATAAAAAATGCAATCATATTGCTCAGAACCTATATGTTGGAATTGATTTGTGATTTTCAAAGAAAGAAAAATATATTTTACTAAGTATTTTTAAGTAGTATTATTTTATTAAGTATTTTTTAAGTAGTACCTAAAAACCCTACTTGATACAATCGATTTCAGTGTTGGACAATAAATGGATGCAATACACGCAGAAAAATAATACATGAATGTATAGTGTTCTTTAAAAACTCTTAACTTGTCAGTAAATGAAGGGTGGGGGGTTATTTTATGAAAATAAAAGTAAATGCAAATTTCCATTTAGTTGCGCAGGTCGCTCGCTTTCTGTAATTTATTTTTTTTAGTTAAATACAAAAATCCAACGTAAAGGATTTTATCGAAAAATTTATATAGTAATTTATTTTATTACCGAGGTTGTATACACTGAAGTGACAAAAGTCATGGGATAGCAATATGCAAATTTTCAGATGGCAGTAGCATCGCGTAGAACAGGTATAAATGCGCGAAGTGCTCCTCGCAGAGCTTTTATTTCTGTTCAAGTTATTTGAAGAGGTTTTCACGTGATGATGACCGCACGACGGGAATTAACAGACTTTGAACGCGGAATGTTAGTTGGAGCTATAGACGCATGGGTCATGCCATTTCGGAAATCGTTAGGGAATTCAACATTCCCAGATCCACTGTACCAAGAGTGTGCCGAGAGTATGAAATTTCAGGCATAACATCCCACCATGGACAGCGCAGTGGTCGACCGCCTGCACTTAACGACCGAGACCGGCGACGTCTGCAAAGAGTCGTAAATTCTAACAGACAAGCAACACTGTGTCAAATAACCGCAGAAATCAATGTGGGACGTACAAGGGACTTGTCTGTTAGAACTGTGCGGAGAAATTTGGCTTTCTTGGGCTATTCCAGCAGAAGACCGACTCGAGTGCCTTTACTGACAGAACGACATCGCTTGCAGCGACTCTCGTGGGCACGTGAGCATATCGGTTGGTCCCTAGATGAATGGAAAACCGTGGCCTGGTCCGATGAGTCACGATTTCAGTTGGTAAGAGCTGATGGTAGGGTTCGCTTTGGCGCAGACCCCACGAAGCCATGGGCCCAAACTGTCAGCAAGGCACTGTTCAAGCTGGTGGTGGCTCCGTAATGGTGTGGACTTTTTTTTCATGGCATGGACTTGGTCCTCTGTGCGACTGATAACATTGACTGTAAATGCTTATGTTCAGCTACTTGGAGATCACTTGCAGCTAATCATGGACTTCATGTACCCAAACAAGGATGGGATTTTTACGGATGACAATGCGCCATGTCACCGGGCCACAACTGTTCGCGATTGGTTTGAAGAACATTCTGGACAATTCCAACGAATGATCTGGCCACCTAGATCGCCCGACATGAATCCCAATGTGCATTTATGGGACATCATCGAGAGGTCTGTTCGTGCCCAAAATCCTGCACCATCAACGCTTTCACAATTATGAACGTATATCGAGACAGCATGGCTCAATATTCCTGCAGAAGACTTCCAACGACTTGTTGAGTCCATGCCACGTCGAGTTGCTGCACTTCGCCGGGCGAAAGGGGAGGGCCGACACGATATTAAGAGGTATACCATGACTTTTGTCACTTCAGTGTATTTAGAAATAGTAACGGAACTAACATTTTAAATATTTATTGGCATATTAAAAATGGTTCTTCTCCGGAAGAGAAAAATCATCTCTTTTGTTTTCTGATAAAAAAAAAAAAAAAAAATTGTAGGTAGCAATATAAAGATTTTTTTTTTTTTTTTTTCTCAGATCTCCAACTTTGGAGGAATATGGGTAGAGAATGTAACATGTATGTATATAATGTGATTGTATAATGATTTCTCAGTTGAATGCTAAGACATTTCAACTCCCCGGTAGTATGTTACTGCGTGATATAATGGTCCCACTAGGCGTAAGTGCATTTGAGTAATTAAATGTAAACTGTCAGCAGAAGAGTTGTTTCCTCTAGTGTTCTTTCGCATAATCTGTGTTCAAAAGAGGAAAGAGTACAAAAATGCTATATTATTTGAGATGTATATATAACAGAGTTGCATATAAAAAAAAAATACAGTCAATTTTGTGAGGATTATTTGTTTTGAGAGTGGTTGTTTATAAAAATATTTTAAAACTATCTGTCAAAAGACTTAAAAAAAATCATAAGGGAAATTACTGTTTTAGATTGCAATATCCTAGAAACACTTACGTAGTTTCAAAACTAGTTATTTAATCTTTTTTCTCTTCCATTAAAATTGAAACCTTTCAAGTCCACACTATCCTCCTATGGAGTAACTTCTAATTTTAAACTTAATTGAAACTTTTAGTGAGAGTGTCATGCAATTTTCACTTACCCTCAAATTTTCGAAATGGAAAGTGGGGGCTATTAAGATTTTCATTTTAAAATCTCTATTTATCAGTCCTTTTCTGTGTTACGTATTAATGGAATGGAGGTTAATTCCCTTCATGTTTTGATTATTTCTTTATGAGGTGCAAAAAGTCAGGGAAGAACGTTTTGTAATTTTGTAGTTGTTGCACATCAGTGGGAATTCATATTTCACATATAAATTACAGGAAAGGCCATTCAATGTTTGATGAAATGTAGAATTTTTCCTCTGCCTTTGCATGCCACATGGTAGAAAAGTCTGAAAACTCCCTTTACTGTTGATGCAAGATGGTTAACACACGTCGTAAAATTAGTTTTGAGTTTCATCGTTTCTGTAATTTTTTGTTGCAATAGGGTGTGCCATCAGGGATTCCAATTGGAATCTCCTGCGTGCTAGTTGCGCAAGTATACCATAGAGAGAAACGAATCGGGTAAGTTTTTACTTTACATATTTTTTTAAAAATATGTTTTACCTGAAACACTAATTTATTTATGCTAGTCTTTCTATGTAGGCAAAATTTTTATGTTTCTTTAAATTCACGTTCTTTATAAATTTGTTTACCTTAAGTTTCTTCTTGCCCTAATTGTTTCTCACCCATAACCGTTTAAAAATTATAATTAGATCTTTAATTTAGTAAAAATGTTATTTTATTAGATTCGATATAATGATTTGGTTGGAAAGAGAGAAAATATGAAAATTGGAGATTCAAGAGCATTGCGTTATTATTTTTTGTGATTATTAGTATATAATATATATTGATTTCGAAGAATTTTTAACCATGTGTCAATGTTGATTGCTAGACATTTACTACATTAAAAAAATTTCAATTTTAAGTCTTTATTGTTGTTCTCTACAATTCCAAATATAATGATTTATAATTTTATAAATAATAATCTTTAATATTATTGCCTCATGGATAAATTAGCTCCATGTGCATAATAAAAAAAAAATAAATAAATAAATGGAAACCAGCGCCCGATAATATAAACATCCTATCAGCTTGGGATGAGCTGTCTGGAGGAAGAAAGAAATGTAACCACGGCAGAGTGCGTTTGGTTTTCGAATAAAAGAGATGTGTTTTACAGTCCACTATTGTGCTATGTGTTTTTATTCTTAGACAATAACAGATATTTTGAACTTAAAAATTTTGAATTAAAATTTTTCTTAATAAAATTTAACGTTTTTTATTAGTAGTTATGTAAATTATTTTCCTCTTTAGGATTTAATTATTTTTGTTTATAGTATCTTTGTATTTTTATTTAAATTATTTTGGTTCTTGTCTAATATAAAACTAATGAAATATTTTACGAATTTTAAAATTCCCAATTTAAATATTGTGTTACTCTTTCCTTCATTTATTTTCAATTATTTCAATAAATAAGGCTTATTTTCCCAGGATTTGCAACTCAATTATAAAATTTTTCTTTTTCATTTTTTTTTTTAACTATTTATGTCAAATAATATATTCAATTAATACACCAGGTCATATTTTTGTAAAATACACATAAAAATGAATATATATATATATATATATATATGGAAATAGCCGCTGGTGAGTATTAGGTCTGAGGTTCAATATGCTAGCAGCTTTGTTGTAGACATGGTTTCAAAAGATGAGGAAACTGGATATAGTTTGTGATATTCAGCATTATGCCTCGTTAGTCGGACTACCTAATGGGAGTTTTCTCCCATACGATGAGCAAATGCTCGGTAGTTCCCCTAAAAGTCTTCCCATAGGTACTGCCATCATTCTTCACCGACACAGAGCCAAGTCAGACTTCTACCTACGGATGCTCCATTGCAACAGAAGTTGCTCCTTTCCAACCATCCATGAGTTTATCCATATTTTTTAGCTATTCTGGAGCTATAAAATATTTTTTTTTTTAATTTTTAAAAAATATATTACTCAAAAAAATATTAATGGTGTGAATACGTTAAAATACATTATTATATAGTTTACCAGAAGAAAAATATGAATTCCTTTTTTTTTAACCGTAAATCGGATAGGAATATGTGTTAGATGAAGGAAAAACAATCAATACGGATTGTTTTATTAAAATAATTCATAATAATTTAACGTACATAAAATATTTTCTCGCTGACTTGTCTTGCATGATACATATTACATATAAAAGTTATATTTCTTAGCCTACAAATAATAAAAGTGTACACTGTATAAAAAAAATTTCTAAAATTAAATTGCCCCATTTATAAATATCTTTATATAATTATGGGGAATTTTATAATTCACATATTTCCAAAGTGTATGCACATTTTTAAATAATAAAACATAAACATAAAATTTTTATTTTTTATTCAGTTACATCATAATAAATTTCCCCTGCTGTGTAGATAGATATGTTCTTATCAGAATCACTTTCTGTGATTACACTGTTACGATCATTACGATATCTTATTTTTCATTAGAAGACCTTTAATGTTTGAAAGAAGGATGTACATTTAGAAGATTGTAACATTTTTGTTATATCATTTAGTAAGGAGATATATAGTATGTCATTAGAGCAATTTTTCTTCAATACTGTTTCACTTTCGAGCTTTTATTTTTTTATCTATATGATATTTAATGGTACTTCAGCCTCATAATAGATAATATTATTCTTCTGAAGTTAATTTCATTGACGTTTACATTTAGCGTATGAAAAATAAATATTGCCCGACCCGTGACAACGGGCGTCGATGGTGAGCATTAGGGCTGAGGTACTATCTGCTGGATGTTTTGCTGTAGACACTGTTTATGGTGTTCAACATCTTGTCTCGCTAGTCGGACTAACTGGTGGGAATTTTTATATTTTTCTCCCATATGATACGCAAATGCGGGGTAGTTCCCACTAAAAGTCCTCCTGGAAGGCACTTCAGTTATAGGAGCCAATTCAGACTTCTACATACGGATGTTCTATCACAACAGAAGCTGCCCGCCCCCTTACCTTCTTTGAGGAGAACTCACAATCCGTGTGTTCTCATGGACTTGGTCTAGATTTTGTAGTTGACGAAGTGGGATTAGAAACAACTACAAAAATAAATAAATAAAACACAATCCATGAATATAATTTATCTTCGGATCCTTCAGAATTCTCTGTAGACAGGGTATGCACAGACTCAGATTCACGGGTTTAATATAGGCAGTCGAAGTCAACTATACTTTAAAAAGTGATCTTAATATATATATATTTTATATTTAATTAAAATATGGAACTAGTTTAATGGAGATTTTTCTATATGGTTTTATTTTGATTAAAAAGTAAAACTGATGGAATATTTATTTTATTAATAGATATTTAATTACATTTTATTTCATTAATATTTGTGATTTTTTTGTGAATTATAAAATAAGAGCTTTTGTCAATAACTCACTAGATATTGGGACAACCTTCTATATTTAAGTATGGTAGTTCAATAATTTAAAAGCTGTCACTGTTTTAGTACAATAAATATTTTTTATCTTATGGACATAAACAACATGAAATAATTATTGAGTTAACTTTTTTTTTTTTATACTATTTACAGAATAGATCTTAAACGTTAACAGGCGAAATCAAGTCACCCAGCTTGGCGCTGAACACTCGTTTAAGTTATTTAATAACACACAACTATTGAATAACACTCATTAAAATATTGAACTTATTTTCACGATTTTAATTCAGTTGATATCTTTTGAAATATGACTCGAAACTTAAACGTTTGATGGGTTTAATTTCTGGTATGATTTTGTATTTAATAATATTAACATTAAACTTCTAACATTTTAATTTTGCAAGATTTTGACAATAATGAAAATTCCAAAATTCATGTATTTGGAAATTTAAAAAGTTAACTTTTATAACTTCTAAAACTTTAACTTTATAACTTCTTTGTTTCTTCTAAATTAATTTAATTACCATTTATTAAAGTATAAGAAGTAGAGAATATATAGTATATATATATATATATAATACAATGCACAAATAATATGCAATTCAATAACTAAAATATAACTAAAATTCAAATAATTCAAACTGAACCATTATTATATAAAAATTGGAAAACGATTATCATAATTGTTAACGTCATATTAGGTGAATAACTATTCATAACATTCATATTTATTACTATTTATGATTTACTATTCATTTGGAATACTTTGTTTACGAATATAAATTAAACTCCTTGAGCAAAATGAATTAAATCAATAACAAATCAATCATCATCAATTAAACAATAATGTTAAGATATATATCTTAAACATAGTTATAAAAATTAAAAATAAACATTCATTTTAAAAATAAGCATTCAAAATGATCAAACAAAGATTTCGAAAAGCATTCATATGACCAAAATTTGTAAAAATTTAATATTTAATACAGGCAGGTTATTTCTTAAAAATGGAAACATAAATTCAAGTAAAAAAAAATTATAAAATATTTTATTATTTAATTAATACATTAATTTGAAAAATAATTTATAAAATTACCAATTCAAAAGGATACTCTAATTATATAAGTTTGCTGAAACCCCACCCCCTCCTTGTGATTTTTACTACACAGGCACTGATGAGACTGTTTCTGCAATGAATAACTTCCTTAATTATTCCTAAGTCCCATATCAACTTAAATTTCTGAATTTCATCTATCAATACAACATTCTAATTTTCCAAGTTCATAAGTTTTTCGAGAAATTTGAAGTGATATGCAGAGCTCAGACTAAATACATACAGTTATTTCTCTTTCCATTTAATCCATTACTGTTTTAACAAACTTGTTTGTAAAAGTTCTCTTCTAAGAAAAGATCTCTTTTATTGGAATATTGATTATCAGCTCCGAAAAATGTAATGGATAGTTGAATTCACCACTAGTTGTGCACGTTAAACGACGAATGTTTACGAAAAAGTTTCAATTTCTGTAAAGATTGTTGACATTTCTCCAAATGTGAGAAGTGCACATCCTAAAATTTTCCTTAAAGAATCTTACAAGTTTACTAATCGTTCGTTGAAATCTCCCCACCATGATACAAGTTTTGTGTTCCACATAGATCGAAAATGAAATCTTGCCATTCTTGCTCTCGTACTATTTTAAACATTTCGTATTATCGGAATACATAGTTTCGGAAACAAGCATCGCGTCTTAAAAAAAAAATTGGCGTAAAGTTAATAGGAATAATTTTGTTGTCAGATTCATCACTCATTATAGAATGCACAGTTGTAGTTAAATCACACGTAAACGAAACGATTTTTTATGTGCTGTTCTTATCGACTCTAATTATAACATGATCAAAAAAAATGTAATCCATTAATACAGAAATGCCGTAATAGTAATATTCTAACTTTTAAAAGTTGTCCAGTTTGGCCATCTGGTTTAACATAATATTTATTACAAATTTTGTTTTTTAATTATTCTTTTGATTAATTGTCGTCTTTGAGGAAACCAAAATAGATTTCGATATTTGTGTATGTTTTAAATATTCTCAACTATGCATCAATCTTAGATGTTATCTGTGGGGTTGTATTTTAAAATTAGATAATATCTACTAGCTACTAGTTCTAGAATGACAACGACAAACTGATTACTGACTCCCAAAACTCTACAATACATTAAAATATACCACAATAAAATATTCCACAATAACTCAAACTCCGCAATAACCATACACTGAAATAACCCATTCCGCCCATACCACAAATAAATTAAACAGTTCGAAAGCCTTCAGTAGCTTACATAAATTGCCAAAGGAAAATAGACATATTGAATTAAACAAAGGAATTGATTTAACTAATAAACATACTTTAATTATTTAGGTAAATGAGCACATCATTGGGATGATAATTAATTTAATCATCGTAAACATTTCTCACAAAAAAAAATGCGATAGTTACGACTGCTATACTAAATGCTAATAATATAGTTAAATTGTTAACCATATGAATTCAATAAAAACGCATTGTCACCCTATCGTGTGGCAATTTTATACGAGATTTCAAAATCAACATTTAAAATAAGATTAACATTGGCAAAGGGCAGAGTTGCAAATATGTAATCAAATAATAACTCTATATATTACATTATAGACAAGCAATAGAATAGTTATTTAACGCCAAAACATATATTTACATATTAATTTAGTCCTTGAAAGCCTCGACAACAGGATATCAAAAGCTCTTGTGATAGATATCAACTCTATTAAAACAATAAAACAAACTCATTGATAAGTCCCTTTTATTTTAATGCGTAATGTTAAAAACCGTAAAGAGGGTGGGGGGGGGGTCATTCTTCAGCATCATCTTTGCTGGCAGGGATGCTTTTCTCATGGAATTTTTTCGCTCGCAAGGAGTCTCCAAGTTTCGGGGATCAGCATCGACGAGTTTTCTTTCTCTTCACCTTTCCCAGTTGTTCAACTCCAGGCGTTGGTCTCTTCACTCCTTATCTAGTTGTCTTCTCCGCATTTATCCATTTATCTATTCGAACTCCACACCTTAGCTTGTCCTCTCTCTCCTCCTCTTTTTTTCTTGCTCCAGTGTTAACGTCTGACTCTTCGCCTGTTTGCCTTCTGATCCTTTTAGATGTCTTCATCCCATTTTTATTATGTATATTCTCCCGCCTTTTTCATTACTAGCTGGGTATTCCTTTCAAAATCCACCCACGGACCTATATGTTTTTCCATTAGTGGGGAGGGAGAGGATATCGACACTCAATCAATTCGAACGAGCTGCTATTCCTTTATGGAGTTCAGGGGTGATTTCTCCCGAGCAAGAGGCATTCACTAAAACATCTGTGAAAACATGGCTCATCATCCAGTCGCCGCCAAAATCGCTCTATTTCTTTTCGGTAAAGCCACCTTTAAGAATAAATAAGCGACCCCATGTCATCCCCCAGTCATCTTCATGAACTTTCTCTAAATTATTAATGTCACCTGCTGTCTGACCACCTGCACTTTAAAGTTTTGGAAAAAAAAAAACACCAAATAAGAAAAACCATAAAAATCTGTAACACTTGCTCCAACTTGCTCCAACAAATGTTGATCCATATTCCGGATCTGTGGTCAAAAGACCTAATTCCTCGAAAACAGTAATTCCTCGATCATAGCAGACGCATTCATGTAGGGGCCTTCATGTAGGGGCCGTATATGTTTATGTAATTACAGCCCTGCCGATTAAATATATATACAACAATTATTGAAAAATATAAGGATTATTAATAATTTTACCTTAAAACACTAAAAAAATATATAAATACTTAGTGATACTGCGTCTCCCATTACAATAATTTATCATTTTTTGGTGATAATAGTTAATCTCGTTTAGAAAAAAATTACCTTCATGAAGTCTACTGCCAATAAATTGTTACCACCTAAATAAGGACATAAGTTATAAATTTTCGAAGATTTCTTAATATGCTTATCTTTAAAGATTCAATTTTACTTTCTTGATCAAAAACTCTTCAGATTCTTTAATATCTTCTGCAGACAATTTTCCTACACGTTTATTTGAGTTCCTTAAATTGAAAATAAATCTTTTGTCCAGCATGATATTCTATTAATTTTTAAAAGAGAACAGAATTTATCAATTTTTATGATTTTTTACCGAGAATCTAAGAGTAGTTAGCAGAGATTTTGAGGAACTATTCTTTCTGCTTTCTACTTTTAACAGTGTTCCTTTCTCAGCAATTTTGATTTTCTGTTTCTTAAGCCATATTCACAGTCTTTAACCAACTAGAATAAGCTAAAACAACATGAGTCATCATTTTTCGAGATTTATTATCGTAATTTTCTAGTAAGCCGATCAGCTGGAATGTCTCTACAATCTTTTGATTGGCCAAAGTATTACCACAATTCTGCTTACAAAAATGTAACGTGGGCTGTGAGCTCTTAATCCAACGCAGTACTATATTGAAATATACTTATAAATTTATTTTTATATTTAAATTCAGAACTCATAGAACTAGATTATAAGGTCTGACTCCAATAACAAGCTCTCCCTATATTCTGATTTGCTCCTATAATCTGGCTCCCATACGTTCTAATTTGGGCAATATAATACGTTTTATAGGAGCTAATATGCTTTTATAAACCTCAAAGGCTGTCTTTACCTTCTCATGTTTGCTAATTCTAAGAAATAAAACATCATCAAAATCCTTTTCACTGGAATAACAAAAAACAATGTATTTAAACGTATCGTAATTGCCCTGAAAATCGCTGCACTAGCATCGGGGACCTTTTTTATCTTACTTAAATATTGTAAATGTTCCGTTATTCCATTTCTTTACTAAATAATCTGGCAATTTTGATTTTGCCTCCATAGAGATTAAAATATAATTTTATATTTGTTATAAACAGGGGATGGAAATCCAATTGGATCAAAAATTCTCAATTGCTTGTGTTTCAGTTTTAGTTTTCTCTTGACAATTAACGAATTTAGAAAATGTAATTATCTACTCTCAAAATATCATGATCTCTGTCCGATATTAATACCAAAATTTTAAATGGGTTGTATTATTTATTGTTCCACAAGTGTCAAATTGTAAAGATCGTAGTTGGTCCTTTATTTTCGTAGGTTTCCTTTAATTCCGTAGGTGTTCCTTTAATTACGTAAAGACATATTAACTTCCAGAAAAATATCTGACGATTACCTCGCTAATTTTAAAGTTTATTTTTACAACCAACGCACCTAAAAATAAATCATTTATATACATTGTAGTACTTATTATTGTGCTGGTTTCCGGATACTGATTTTAAAACTTTCTAACATGATGTTTGATTACTGCATTTAACAAGTAATATAAAAAAAATTAAGTCAATTCCTATTTTTTTTTTCACTCTATTGCAGAAAGTCCTTTATAAATAATTTTCATTCATTTTTTTTTTTAGTTTATCTGGCACCATCTATTGGTAGATACATGCAACTTAAATCTAAAAAACTATAACTAATGAATTAAATTTAATTACAGAATTAATATTTGAAAAAATTGTATCAACATCAAGTGTCATCCACTACAAGTTAAAACAATGTATTTGAACTTGAGTGGATGAATCAAAAAGTATTTTATGAACGATTGAAATTTTGAACAAGATATATAGAGTGTGAGCTAATAGAAGGAATTGAATAAAAATGGACTAGAATGCACCCCACTGTCGGCATTCAAAAATGTCAGGTTTTATTGAAATAACCTAATCACGTGGAAGCTAATAAGCCCATAAAATTCTTGTTAGATCTCTATCATTTTCCACGATACTTATTTGTAGAAATGTCTTTTCGATGTCAGTTATTAGTGCGATGTTATTAGATTTAAATTTCAATAGCAAAGCAAATAAATCTAAATTTAAATTCGTAGCCGAAAAAAAGGTATATAATTTTAAAGATGGTTCAGATGGAGCATGAGCCGAAGCATAAAAAAAATCGTGTAGTATAGTTGTTGGCTTATCATGTGAATTATTTTATCATCATGTTAAATTATGTTAAATTTTCATTAGACGAACTGATTTTCTGAAGATCAATTTTTTGTACTATTCCTAAGTCTATTATTACTGCGTTATAGTCTTTAACCAAAGATGGATTTTCCTTAATCTTACAATTAAATATCTTTTGCAACATCGTAATTATTCGGCAGATCAATATTATAGAATCCTCTTGAAATTTCATATTTCAAATTGTTGTTCGTCGTACAATTTTTACATTTGTTTATCGTACAATTTTTATCTATTGGATGGTCCTTAATTTAAAATGTTTCAAGATCTCAAAAATTTGGAGTTCTATTAAAGCCTTATTATATATCTTCATACTAAACTGAAACATACATGGCATTTACTGAATTATTTGAATTAAAAGCGCAAGAAAATCGTCCGTACAATGTCTATCCAAATTTAGTTTCACTTAAGCTTAGAAATTTACATTTTCCAATCAAATCAATAATAATCAGTTAGATTAATAATAATCAGTCAGATGAATAATAATCACTCAGATCAATAATAATAAATCAGACCAGTAATAATCAGAAACTATTGATATATTTATCTTCTTCATTTAAATCATCGGAAACGTCCGATAAATAGATTCCCAACTTAATATCCTCACGCAATTTGAAATAGGTGCCACAATTATAATTGGGCACAAGGTTTAGTTTCTTAAATTTTTGTTCAATATAAATTCATTCTTCTTGTCTGGCAGTAAGAAATCTACTCTATTCTGAAAGTAATCTAGTATATCCTCTCTCCCTAAACGTATTAATTCTAAGCTCTTCCTGACTTGTGACATCTAATCCTAGCATGCGCGCCAAACCCCTGGTAATAAATGTTCTTGCCACAACAGTATTTAAAGAAATCTGATTTCGTTTCTATTAACAACTTGCATCTGTTTAGAAAATCACTTGGGATTCAAATGTCTCATTTTTCCTAGCAGGTGTTTTTTGTTAAAGAGGAGAGTACGATTTTCCCACTTTCAGCTGCTGTTTTGTGGTAGTTGTTTATCTCGCTACATAGAGAATTATGATGGCCATTAGGTCTACAAATACGGCATCTAGAATGCATAACATTACAAGGTTTTTTTATATGAAATTTTTTATAACATTTGAAACCCTTGCCTTTTTTAGGCAAATAATTTTTAAGTTGTTATGAATTTAAATTGCAAATATCAGGTCAGCAAAAAGCACAGTTTACTTCTGTTAATATATATGTGCAAGCTGGTGCATCTATCTTTCCCCATATTGGAATACATTGAGAAATATTGTTTTATTTCCATCTGATTTGTTGTCTTAAAATCTACAAAATTGCATTTAGTGATTTTTCCCTGCGCTTCTATTAATATTTCAGAAAACATATATTTGTTACTTAGATTCCTTTTTTGTATTTAGTTGTCTATTATACTGCAAAATAAAAATTTACTAAACATTTACACGAAATGGGTTGTAGAAATAATCCATATAAATCCAATTTAATTCCTAGCGATTCGAGACTTCATATTTACACGTTTAACAATTATACAATTTTTGATTATATAATATTATATATAATTATACAATTTTCTTAAAGCAGATATTTCATTGGTGTTTCGAATGTGTTCTAAATTTAATAAGCAATGCATACATAATAATTATATACAACACTGCTTATCTGCTGTCAAATTGGAGTGGTTGATTGTTATTATGTACTTGTTAAAGAATATGCGTTCCTCTCTCCTGGGAAAATGCTACAATATCAATGGAAGTCTTTTTCTCTTCACAGATGAGTCCCAGTTTAACGTGGAAAGTTATAACAGACGCTAAAGCGTACGTAGGAAGCTATAATCCCTTTGTCTGCGTGAACTGGTAACTTTGAATATATAGACACAGAATATCTCTTATCACGTGGGGCCAGGGTTACTCAAGTCTATAGATATGGCATGCTTGATACTTATGTGCGTCGTTATTCCGATGAAGTAGTAATAGTTACGTTAAGTTACGTTAGTAATAGTTGCCTTAAAGAAAAGTTTAATACTTTTTTTAAATTTGCGTAGTGATTCCACATAACCAGAACACAACGAACTCGATTAATTTCACCAGTCTAAAATTGAGTGGATGGAAATGTCCAACTCTGTCTCAAACCAGGAAGAAAAGTTCTTAATTGTAAAGGATAACATTACCTAAAACAAAATAATTATAAGTTTTTTTTTTTTTGTTTTTTTTAAAAGTTTTCTTTTAAATTTTTCTTTAAATTATTTGAAGACAGATCAAAATAATTATTTTAAAACTTTTATTAACAAAAAAAAATGAAAAAAATCTAGACATAAGAGAAAAATAAAATTCCATCATTTTTAACTGTAAATATAGCAAAGAAATAAATATTTAATATTTTAAATAATATACTGCTCATCTAAAAGGAAAAAATATTTAAATATTATTTATACAAATAAAGAAATAATTTATCAAAGAGAATTGTAAAAATTATATGATTATTAAAATAAGATAGCCGTATATCACTAAGAATACCTTGTTCTTTTTTAACAAGAGAATATCTAGTCCCCCCCGCCCAAATATATATATTTGGAACAATTTAAAGTAAATATGGAATGCCGATTATATACGCATAATACGGGAGTAGGGAGTTTAATGGTGATTTGATTTTTAAAAGCAAGTCTGGTTTTCTTAAATGGTAAAATATATATGATGATCTGTTTGACTTGGGAGGTAAATTTGATAAAGCATTTTAAATACTTCGTTTCATTACAATTTGCTTAATAAATTGAACTATTAAAAATTATATGAAAATGAGTTAAATATGAAAAATAAACTTATTAAAAAAAATTATGGCTACTGTTTTTATTTGAAACTTGATTACATACTATTTTCACAAACTGTATCATATATATTTAGTTATCCGTTTAGATATCGGCTTAATAAATTGAACTATTAAAATTTATATGAAAAATGAGTTAAATTGAAAAACAAACAAAATTTTTTTGTATAATTATTAAAATACTTTATATACGATACTGTTGCTTAACTGTTGCTTTTTAAATAAGTAATAATTAGAAAATAATGATTTAAATCGATGTTTACGTGAATGTTATTTAAATAAAAATAATCCTGCTTATGTATCCAAAAAATAAAAATGTCTTATAATTAAACTATACTTTCCGTTTACAACATTCCATTAAAGCCAAATTCTTGTTAAATGAACTTTGACGAAGAACATTTTTGATTCTTTTTAACAAGTAATTACTTCGCGATGTTCATTGCATATTAGTATAAAATCCGTTCCATAGAAGATTTATGGCCAGGAAACATGAGCATATTAATTTTCAAAGTAGAAAGTTTCTAATGCTAGACATTTATACATTGTAACTTAATGATTCGCTGATATTAAGTATGCGCATATTTACCCAGATTATTTATTGATTGAAGTCAACTGCAAGTTGTTGCTAGGGGGTAAAAAAAAAAAGGTAAAAACGTGTTATATAATCCGTATATTTATTTTTTATAACTATATTTATTTATTTTGGAAATAATATTATAATAATACCATATTTTATTCCATTTTAGTTATTTCCATCTTTTTTTTCACTCTATTGTAGAAAGTCCTTTATAAATTATTTTCATTCATTTTTTTAAGTTCCTCTGGCGCCATCTATTGGTAGATATATGCAACTTAAATCTAAAAAAAACTAAAATTGATTAATTAAATTTAATTACTGAATTAATATTTGAAAAACTGTATTAACATCAAGTGTCCTCCACTACAAGTTAAAAAAAATGTATCTGAACTTGAGTGGATGAATAAAAGTATTTTATTAACGATTGGAAATTTGAACAAGATAAAACCAAGATAAAACTCAAGAGCCAAAACATTATGACCACCGGTTAATAACGAGTTGGCCCACCTTGGCGCGCAACACAGCTTCAACCCGCCTTGGCATGGATTAATACTACCACTTAATACCAGTTAAATACCACTTCCACCTGATCACGTGCCTTCCACGTCATCCAGGCGAGTTCATTGCAAAATGTAGGGGTGGTCATAATGTTTTGGCTCTTGAGTGTATATAGGGGAGAGTGTGAGCTAATAGAAGGAATTGAAATGACATTAATTATGCTAAGCAATTGCAGCCGACTCAAATTATAAAATAGCGAAAACGAACATATCATACGAGCTTTAAAAAGTGGAAACGCTAGAAGAAAAACAATGGCAAATGATGTTTCCTTTAGAAATCATTTGCAACTAATGTAGCTACTATGCCAAAATTAATAAAAAATAAATCGTTAAAAAGTTGTTATAGCAGTTAAAAATTTAAATTAAATAAAATTTAAAATTTTACAAGAATAGAGCAAAATCTCCGGAAAGAACTTTATGAAAATAAATTAAGAAACATTTAGAAAAACTGTAACAGAACTTAACGTTACTTTAATATGCACTTCGCCAATGTAAAGTGAAGAAAACACTCGTTTTGCAGAATGAATATTAAATTAACATATCGGTTAATCTTTAGATTACCTAAATAATGTACACAGTAACAGCTTTCAAGAGTCAATTGTAACATTTATATTTCATAATTGGTTGAAATCTAGAATACTGTACCCCTGAGAAAGTCGCCAATCTTGCAATCTTGCAGTCCGGAATAAGCGATATAAATTGGTGTAAAGACAATTTAGAAATAATAACTATTTTGGCATAATAGTGCTAAATTTTGGCGTAAAATCAATAGCATTTTGGCATAAAAGTATTCAAGAATAAAATTTTTTTAGTGATAAAAATTTAGCGATGAAGCATTAACTTTTAGCGTAAGAGCAATGTAAAAATCAAAATCCGCTTTGTAAAAAGTTTGGGGATAAAGCTATAAACTTTGGCTTAAAAGAATTTCAGGAATAAATTTTGACATAATAGCAATATTTGGCGATACATTTTGGCGAAATAGCATTTTATAATGACACCGAACTTCGGGCTGTCTTTTTGTTTGTTTACATGGCGATTTGGCATCCCAGTGAAGGATTTTAGAATATTATATCATTTTACAGCGAAAATTTACATGGTGCATTCAACAATATGTTTACTTGGCGACATGGCATTCTGGCGATGCATTTGGCACGAAGAGTATAGGATTCTAGATTTTTACCTCGAAATTTATTTACAAACATTTGAAATTTAAATTTGTTTTCTTATTTTTAATCTTCGTTTTACATTGAAAAATCTACTAAAGACTAAAAACTACTTTTAAATTATTATGTTTTTGGAAATTATGTGTGTATATAATATTTGAGTTATTGTTCCTATTTTTAAAAGAATTATAACCAAACACGACCTTAAAATTTACTTCGGGATCATTAAATTAAGAAATAATAATGATCCGAATGCATTTTTTTTCCTTCACGAATTACAGGTTTAATTTCAGATATAAATAAATCGTTTCTTTAAATTTGACCATAAAAAATTGATAGTGTATATTTAAGTATAAAGTATTTTTAAATTTGTTCACTTATATGTAATATTAAATGATTTTTTTTTAATTATTGTTATACATATCTTATAAAGAATTATACGTAGTAATGAATTTAAGTAAACATAACATTAACACTTAACGGAAATTAATTAATGAATACATTAATAATGAATATTATAAAAAAATTTTTTAAGTTTTATTTCTCTCTTAACAATATATAATGTTTTTAACGGCTAATGCTTATCAAATAATCCTTTGTTGAATGAATATTCCTTTTTCTGTTGTTGAATACTCTTTTCCTTAACAATATAAAAGGTTGCTACATGTTCCTTTCATAGCCGTTTTTCATCATTGAAAAAGCCATTATAATATTTTCTTTATATATACTTACAAAAAGGCAAAAAAAAAAAAAAATTTTTTTTTGAGTGATTTTTGTGTATTTTCCCTTTAATTATTTTTCTTCGTTTTTGCCTTTGTTCTCATGCGTATATAAAAGGTTCTCAAAAAGTCGTTTTACATATTTTACATGTTGATCGATCAAAAAATGCATAATGATTACGAACATGTTTTTCACAGGATGTTATACCCAAAATTCAAGCCTGCAGAAATACAGGAAAAAATTCCGATAGCGATGTTAACGTGACTTTATTTTTAAAAAATTATTGAAACGATGCATATAAAAGAAGAAATAAAGATAGACCACAGAAGGTGTTCAAAATTTCATCTATTCATAAAAACGCATGATTGAGAAGAGACGCATGGACCTTTCAAATTGTACTAATGTATCACCGACACATAACGCCTTTTCCTTGTTCATGGAGAAGAACTCGATGTCCATAGTACAGCAGAAACCTTGTGCATATCTAGAGCAAGAGTTCCAGGGGGTGAATTCGGGATATTGTGATGGTCCGCCGGAAAGACGACTAATGACCGTTGTTACAATCACACTTTTATGTTTGAATAATGATTTGGTTTGGTTTTGACTCTCTACGGTCATTTTGTGCACACTTAGGCTAATTAGACCTGGATCTACAGTTTAACGTGGATTCCGAACCACTCACAACCATCCATGCCTTTCATGTGGCTGATCTGCTTCTACACATTTTATAACGATAGGTCTTATTGAGGTAGTGCCAAAGAAAACAAGTAATATAAAAAAATTATTTTAAGTCAATTCCTACTTTTTTTCACTATATTGCAGAAAAGTCCTTTATAATTAAAGTTGAAATTTTCCTCTTACATCTGGCGCCATCTATTATTAGATATATGCAACTAAAAATCTCAGAAAAAAATTTATCGTTAATTAATTAACTTTAATTAATGAATTAATATTTAAAAAAACTGTATTAATATCAAGTGTCATCCTCACGAGTACAAAAATGTATTTGAACTTGAGTGGATGAATAATGCAACTTAAATGTAAAAAAAAAATTTTATGAACGATTGAAAATTTGAACAAGATATATAGGGAGAGTGTGAGCAAATAGAAGGAATTGAAAAAATAGGGTCAGAGGAATCTGTCGGATCGTTATCCATTATATTCGGAAACTACTCTTCTAATATAGCTAATTTTCCGGGAAAGTAGGTAAGAACCAATCAAAATCGTTGATAACGTTGTGGTGATGTTTATGGTGAAGTGTTATTCACTTGAGACACACAAACTCCATGGATTTTCATATATCCAAACGTGCATGTTGTGCACTTCAGGGATTCGTCATGTGAAAAGGTCATTTAATCAATAAACAGAATCCACATTTGATACCATGGGCTTCAAGTCCGAATCTTGGAGGTGGCATGGATGTTTGTTAATGGTAGGGAATCTTAAACGTTGTAGGTCCAGATCTAATTAGCTTAAAATGCGCAAAACATGACAGTAGAGTGTTAAGTCAAACCATGTTTGAATTTGGGTTCTGCTTCACCTTATTCAAATATAAAAGTGCGATTGTAACAACGATCATTAGGGCGTTTCCGGGCGTAACTTAGTGAGTAAAAATTGTACATCACGTTTTAAAAAAATTTTTTTAATTGTTAAAATTTTTACGTATAATATTCTGGTTTTTATATTATTAAGGCATCAAAAAATTCATAAAAATGTGAATATCTTAAGATATTAACAAAAGATTAAAACGAAACTTTATTGATACGCGCTGTATAAAAAATAAAAGGTCTAAAGCCTACCACCGATTATATGCTGCTACCTATTTTAGGCAATAAATTACAGAGAAGTTACAAATTAAAGTATGTTTTGTAATATGTATGTAATAAAGTACACATTTACATAATTATTTAATGTTAAATTAAATTTTAAATAGTTATTATAAGATTAAATTAATTAATCACAAGACTTAATTATTAATTTTTTTTAGATAATTACAAAAGAAAAAAGTTTCAGAATCTTAAAGAAAGAAAATTGAAATCATAGTTTTCTAGTTAGAATTTCATGGCACACCATTCGCATTAGTTTATATTATGTCGTACTCGAGATATTTCTGGAAAAAACACGACATTGATTTATAGAAAATAATATAAAATTTAGAATACATTTTATTAATTAATATAAAATTGAGACGTTTTAAATAAACACATGAAGAGTTTACTTAGTGTGCATTGATAGAGAGTCAGTTTATATGTGTCATAATGTAATTTAAATGTTGATTGTTAAAGAAAAGGTACATGAAAAATAAATTGGAAGTTTTATTAAAGAAGCATTACTAATCGAGAAATGGAAACACTGTATAATAAAAACCATTCATAATGAATGTGAATATTGCAGTGAAATCGAATACACCCTCAATACAATTCAATAAAATTTAACAAGACGATAAATCTTCAGATAACTGATGGGTTCAGATTTCTGGTTCCCGTGGGGACTTGCTGTTGGTATGAAAGTTGAGATTTTGCATGATTAATGAAAAACAGGATGCTGAAATTTGACGCATATGATTTAACTTTATTGCCCAAATTTTATGAATTATACTGAATTATAAATTAAGATTTGATTTATTGATTTTCAAAAGAATAATTTTTCGATTGTAACCCTTATCCCCGAAAATATTTTTCTGAATCAATAACTGTCTTAAGTTGTAGAGATTATTTTGCAATCGAAACAATTATGATTTTCTCTCTAAATGTTAGTAAAGTCCAATTATCTGATATTAATGTAATCTAAGATTATTTAATGAACGCTATCTTGTATTCTACAGTATCCACTCTGATAATGAAAACAATTAATAAATTACTACTTCTTTCTTTTCTACTATAAAAAGAAATTTTCTTAATGGTTAAAAATATTTATACAAAAAATGTCTATTAAAATAGTTGTACTAAATATATTTAGTGCAATATATTCGCATCTGTAAAGTAGGTCTTTGATTAAGAAAAGTTGTTTGAAACCATATATGGAGGGTTTTTTTGTTGTTGTTGTTGTTGTGAGGAGAGAGTTGACCTGTTTCCAAAGGGATACCCTTATTGTTTCGTGAATCGTGGCAGGGATAATTAAGATTTGCCGTAGACTAAGCATTTAGATTCGACGTAGACACGAGAACTCTATGAAAATCTCCGACCTAGGAGTGAACTGCACTTGAGATTTAAACGTGCATTTGTGAATCAAATCTAAATCTTTAATTTTTTTTTTTTTTTTTTGGAAATAATAATTTATAATAATCCAAGGTTCTATATCTCTGTATATATATATATATATATATATATATCTCGCGCTTGTAAATAAAATCAAAGTGTTCCCATGAACTTGAAAGTGCTTTAAGCCGTTATAGCCTGAGACGTTTTAACAGTAATCATGTTACTAATTGTATTTGTACTGGTCAAGCACTTTCCTTTTTACAATTAGACTGATAAATTTGCATACGATAGAATGCATTTGACGATTGATGAGCAAATACTATGATCTTACTATTATAACTACACAATTGCAGAGGCATTGACAAGAAATCTGACAGGAAAACTATCGACAAATATATAAATCAATAAAGCTAAGCAACAGCTTACGTAATGATAGAGGTCCATTTTATTTAAATTCATAAAAATCCGTTTCAATCAAATTCATAAAAATTAAATTTCACTACGAATGTGTTAGATAGAATAGATTTGAAATAGTACGAAACAAAAGAATAAAATCCAAAATTAATTATACAAACGTTTACATTTTTCATTTAAGCATATTATTTTACTGACATTTATTTTTAAAAATGTCAATGTCCAACATTATTAGAAGTTTACCACTTAAGATAAGGCAACATTTTTTAAAGAAAACTCTTAACGACAACCTTAATTGGGAGAAATTAAAATGTAATTTTCTCTTAACTATGTTTTAATGACATGTATTTCTTGCTTATTTTCATTTTAAGAAAGGAAGATGGGAAATAAATTTGTAACTAAGCAGTATAAATAAATATTCTGAAGCAATTGTTGTTTACTATTTAGATTACAGAATTGAAAGCTATTTTAATTTATATCCATAGATAATTTTAAAAATTCGGAAAATATTCGTTTTATTGTTTTAAAAAAATTTCATAAGCTATTTATTAAAACCAAATAAAGCTTGTTGAATAAATTGATAGAATAAGATTGGTAGAATTAGTTACGTTAAATTGCTTAAAAAGTAGTATTTTTAAATTTAAAAATGTTTTAATTATAGCTGAACCTTTAAAAACGTAGTTAAAATACAAATGTTATTTGCTTAAAGTAAAAATAAACATTATATTTATAAAATGCTAATAAAAAAGATAATGAATTTACTAAAAAACAAGAAATTTAAACAGTACAGTTTCGAGAATAGGTTATTATAAATAAAAATACTTTTTTTCTATTTTTTAATTTTTTTCTAACAAGTTTCAGTACTGCATGAATAAATATTCATTCGTGAATATTCAAATATATTTCAATATCCTTAAGACATACAAGTTTCAATTTCTTAAGGGTTATGATATAAAAGGAATTTAAAAATTAAAAAAACTATCACTATCACGTGTCAATAATTACATTTCTGAAAAAATTTCAAAAGAAAATTAGTAATGTCTTTAGAGTATTTATAGTAATAAAAAAAACTAAATTGGAAAATTAGAGATTTTTTCCTTTTGGTGTTATATATTTATTGTAATAAGACAATCTTTATAATTTTTTTTTAAAATAACAATGGACAAAAATCCTACTTTTTTGAATATTTTGATTTATCAATTTGATTTGTCAAGAACAGTTCGGTATTAATATGTTTGTTTTCCTTTCGTCTGATAATGAGTCATTCTCAAGTTAAAATTGTTCGCTGAACTGTTATTCAATGCCTTCTATTAGCTCACACTCACCCTATATATATATCTTGTTCAAATTTTTCATCGTTAATAAAATACTTTTTTTTTCATTTCCTCAAGTTCAAATACATTTTTAACCTGTAGTGGATGACACTGAATGTTAATACAGTTTTTCAAATATTCATTCAGTAATTAAATTTAATTAATTAATTTTAGTTTTTTTTTTTTTTTAGATGTAAGTTGCATCTATCGACCAATAGATGGCACCAGATAAATTTTAAAAATGAAAGAAAATTATTTATATAGGACTTTTCTGCAATATAGTGAAAAAAGTAGGAATTGACATTACAATTTTTTTTTTTTATATTACGTTATTGTATTTAAGAAACATCTTTTTTCATTAAATAAAAAAAAATTTAAATACACCTTAAAATAAAATGGCAGCCAATTAAAATTTGTAGAAAACCTAATTAATTATTTAATTAAATTTATCATTAGCAATATGATCACCAGGCATCTTTGATTTCATTACTTTTTCCCATTTTTCTGTACATTGGTGAGTCTTGCATTCACGTTCCACCTATATTAACCACGAACAGCTCAAACGAAAGGAATGAAGAGGAATTGCTTACTGTGTGTATTTTTTTAAAGTAAATGTTCCTCATATGCATGTCGTATATGAGAAAAAAATTCTTATCAGGCAAATTTATTATACATATAAACTATATTTTTTTTTTAAGGACAAAACAGAAAAATGTACCTGAGAGTCAATTTTAATATATATCATTGAAAAGCAAAAATCCCAGTTTCAAAATGGCAGAAACAACCTTATACAGAAAAAAAAAATCATACTATTCCTAAAAATGCCAACATAAATGCTCTCTATCTCTATCTATAAAAAATTTAAACAACTTACAAGTCTAAACTACGCTGACAGACTATTGCACAGTCATACGGAGATTTTCCTACGAAACGAATCCAAATACTCTATAACCGTACATAAAAAGAACTACCTTCCCTACTCTCAAATACTAAAAACTATTTATAATACTAGACCTGAGCAAATCGAAAACACAATCCCTCTATGATTTCCAATAAAGTAATCTTGTAATATAAGGGGAGAAAATTTCCCCTTCTGTAGGTGCAAAGACCCTTAATCTATTAGGTACAAAAAAAAATAATTTAGTGAACTTATATATTCGGGTACAAAAGTTATCATAAATATAAAAAACAAGTAATATATAAAAAAAAAAAAAATTTTAAGTCAATTCCTACTTTTTTTCACTCTATTGCAGAAAGTCCTTTATAACTAATTTTCATTCACTTTTTTTTTTAAGTGTATCTGACGCCCTCTATTGGTAGATATATATGCAACTTAAATCTAAAAAAAATCTAAAATTAATTAATTAAATTTAATTACTGAATTGATATTTGAAAAACTGCATTAACATCAAGTGGCATCCACTACAAGTTAAAACAATGTATTTGAACTTGAGTGGATGAATGTATTTTATTAACGATTGAAATTTTGAACAAGATATATATAGGGAGAGTGTGAAAGGAGTTGAAAAATTGTATGCAATACTATGATCAAGCAACAAGTTGACTGAAAATCAGACCAGCGGTTAACTGCCACTCTATATCTGAACTCTGTACTGAATATGTTTTAATAGTAGTATCAATGTACTACTAAAAAAAAATTAGAAGAATCAAGAATTTGGCGAAGGAAACTTAGTCATAAGAGCTAGGAAGCTGAAAAAAAAAAAACATAAATAAATATATTTAAAGGACATAACACTTCTGGAAAGATAATAAACAACTCATCGAAATGGAGTGAACCTATTTATTCCTAAGAAATAAAAAAAAAAGAAACATTTAGTAATTGAAACTGTCAAATACCATATACGAACCGATTGCAACAATAGTGATAAGAAACGGCAGAATTGCCTTGTACATAGAAAAACAGGCATAAAATGGCTACCGAATTTGATCTACCTCAAACACAACCCATTTGAAAGAAAAAGTGATTCCCAAAAGAAATCCACTAAAGGAGTGCATTCGAAACCCCAAACAATAAAACTTACAAAATTCGAACAGAAGGGCGTTGCGCGAACGTTCATCAATTCCTCTCGACGCCAGAGGCAAACCTACAATGAAGTAGCGACAACATAAATTTAAGACAAACGATATCACATTCTATGCTCCCTTCTTGAATATGATCGCTTTCTATGGATGGAGGGGAGTTTCCTCTTCTCAGCTTTCCCAGTCGGAGACCAGTAATAACAATAGTCACACCACATAAAAAAATGCATGAAGATCTCGCGATGCACACATGCCAGCAGTTTCAATTCTCGTTAAAACATAAAATAAAATATATTATAGAAACACATCATAAAGTATTATGATGTGTTTAAAAAAATAATATATAAAAAAGAGATATATCTATGATAGAAAAAAAAATGATATATAAAAAAAAAAAATTTTAAATGTCGAAGACATTTATAAAAATGAATACATAAAAAACATTAAATATGCATATATAGAAAATAAGGATCCAATTGGCAGAATGAAAAAAAAATTTGCAAAACGTTCAAAGATAAAAAATCTAATCCATAGAAAGTATCAATAGAAAGTTAATGCTTAGAAAAAAAATATATGTTATCCAAAATAAAAAATTATTTTGAATATATAAGTGAACGGCGAAGCACTTAAAAAAACTTTTAAAGAATATATACAAAAGGAGATCTTCAAAAAATACCCACTTTTTAAAAAAAAATTAAAAATACATATATTAATTATAAGAAAAAAGCATTTGAACAGTTTTAATATATATATATATATATATATATTAAAAGATTTAAGAAAATGAAAGTAAACACTTATTTTCGAGAAAACAAAAAAAAAAAAAAATCATAGGATATATATACTGCAAATTTATACACATATTAAAGCATTAACTTCACCATCATGTGCTCCTCTTAAAATAAAAGCTAAGGAATTTCTGAATGTAACTCACGGCACCAATTTTTATGTTGTATCGTTAGGCGCTTTAAACTTTAAAATCGTTTAACAATATAAAGAAAAACTGAACCGTCTTTCAATAATACACACATTAAACACTAAAATTCCGTAATAACCCATTTTGCTACATACCTAAAAATCCGCAAAAACCTGTACCACATGTAGACCTGTAAGTTCGAATGCCTTCAGAGTATACATGTTTTAGAAGGAAACATATACACATGAAATAAATCAAAAGCAATTTAAAATATAAATAAAATATATTTATTAATATTCATAATTTAAATAGTTAATAATATTCATACAATTAATATTATATTAACTCAAGTAAATTTCTAATAAGCATTACTCAAGTATAATACACATAAAATACTGTAAAAGCAATTAATAATAAAAAAAAACGATTCCAAAAATTTTAGAATAATGTAGGTGGTTGGTCCATCAGTCCAAACCCCATTTCCTGTTCATATGCCACAACTGCTGGCAGTGGGGCTCCTTTCAAAATAAAAGTTCAACCTTAAATAAACAAAGCCACTCACATGTATTGACTTCAACGATTAGCATGGTAAACATAGGCATCATGACGAATATAATCCAGCATCACTGTCCAAAGACGGGGCAGCAGGGACCAACCGCAAACGGGGCTCCACTTGAAGAGTCCGCATCACTAATGCAAACAGGCAGGCAGGAAGGAACCTCTTGTCCTGCCCTTAACTCTTGGAGCCCGTACAGAGGTAGGGAATATCCCACACTATATCCATCTCTGCTTCTCTTTCAGTCTCTCTCATCATTCTCTTGTTTTTTTATGTCTCCTACACTGTTGTTTTTATGCCTTTTCAGACCTACTCTCCTTCACTCATTATCAGTCGGATTCTCCTTAAAAAATCTGTATCTGTGCCTATAGGCCATTTCGTTGGTAGAGGTGAATGCTTACACTTAATCAGGACGAAGAGACGACAAGTCCGTTTTGTTCATTTTCCCAAAACACATGCTTATTAGCAAATCCGCAGCCTGAGGAATCCGTTTTGTTTCCGTTCGAAGAGACACCCCATCAATAAATACGCTAGCCCAGATAACTAAGTCTTTGCTATATTAACAAATTTTCGCTCTTGACATTTGTCGCTTTGAAGTTTCGCATGGCCCATCAATTAAAACACCGCACAAAAGATATCACTTTCTATCACAGCTGGGGCAAAAGACCTATTTCCTCCAAAAGCTGGACATTTTTGCACACGTCGGATTCGATGGTCAGGGCTAATGACCGTCAAATACACACTTCCAAGAGGCACACTTATAAACACCACAATAATGTGTTGTGGTGGTAGTTTGTGTAATTATGTAATAATTACAAAAACTTTTACTTTAATGCAAAAAAATTTTAAACTATATATTGACATAACATTTCCCCATAAGGCATTTAGTTGGTTTAATAGCATTATGCCTAAGCCAATTAACTAATGTGCAAATATCAAACCGCTTGGTTTGGCCTGTTTTTGCTACAACCCAGTTTGCCTTTTTCTTATCACTGCTTCTTCTTTGCCCTGAATTAGTAAAGAGTCATTCGTAGCTTGAACTCCATGTAGACACTCTGTAGCTTCAGTATCTCTATACTCTGTCTAAATTCTATTTATAATCTATCCCTATCTCTATCTCTATCTGCATGTAGTTCGCCCCATTAGTTATTAAGCTGAGTGTCCTGGTAAGTGATTTAATTTGGACTTCGATGTCCTGTATATAATTACAATAATCTTTTTCAGATTTAAATTCCATATCTCCAACCAACACCGAACGTTTCTCGTTAAGGTTCTAAAATGCTTGTTATTTTCCATAGAAGAATTTGTAGTAGTTGGAATTTCTGGATTTATATCATATTCGTATTCTATTACATTTATATCATATCCGTATTCTAGTGCATTTATGTCATATTCTAGTGCATTATATTACATTTATATCATATTTTTATATAATGTAGTTTTCACAAGTAAGTATTTTTGTTTTGCTGATTAGAGATATAATTAATTCTACCTGGTTTGTGCTTTATTTATAATGGTTCAACATTTAATTTCTTAAAAACTTTTTACACATAATTATTAAATATATTGGTATGACTCAGACATTTAACTTTTTCATTTAACTTCAACAATTATTTAAATAATTTTTAAAATTTGATATTTCGAATTCGATTGCCATTGATATTGAAATCAAATATTTTTTACTTACACTGTTCAAAAACATTAATATTAAATTTTCTGAAAGATACGAATCAGTGATATATTTGGCAACTACAAGCAATTAAAAATTTAAACATATCAGTAAACACTACATTAAATATCAGTTAAAACATTAATCAGTAATCAATAAAAACATTATTTGAAGAATAACGGTAGTAGTACAAATCTAAAAGAATCGATTTTTCGAATTTATGAAATATTGATGTCTTGACTTGATATTAAGTATCGTAATACGTGACCAACTTTCGCAAATATGACTTACATATAATAAAGATGAAATGGGTGACCATAAATATCTTATGTCTCAAATCGGATTCACTTTCATTATATCATCAGCAATTTTGTTTGCTCTCGATGATAATAATAATATTTATTTTTGCAGAACTCATAAATTCTTAATTTATTGCATTTTATTTGCTCGTTCATTTTAGGTAAAATTACAATAAGACTACAGCATGGAATCTTAAATAAAAGTGATATTTATCAGCGATATAAAAATTTTAATTCAATTTGATATATTTTTTAAGTTATAGCACTTTATCGCACTTTCATACGCACTGGGGTATAAAAAAGAACACACTTTTTTGCCTTCGCTGAAATTTCTAAGTATTGTTGGCGATAATTTCTGTCCATTCCTGGTAGAGGAACTGCAATCGGGGAACTGAATCAGTAGCTTCCTGATCTTCCTTTTCTGTACCTTCCTGGGTGGTGGTATAGAAAGAGAAAATCATAACAATAAAGGAGAGTTACATTCTGACGGTTATTGAGGGTCTCTTCGACCACGTGTGTGTAGTAACTTTGGACAAAGTTTAACATAGTGACAATGACAACATACGAGCGTGAATTCTGATAATTGTGAAATTAATAGAAGTTCTGAACGTGAACATGAAACAATTTTGAATATACAGATCTAAGCAATGAAAAAAAAATAATGAGTTTTATTTTGCGAAAAAAGAATAACATAACACTTAAGTGTACAAGCATCGTTTGACAAGCACCGTTGACCGTTCTGGTGACAAAGCCATTTAAAAAGCTCTTACTGGTTTTCCAGATGGCAAGAACATTATTCAATACAATTATTTGAAAGAAATTGAAGTGAAACTTATAAAATAGCATTTATAAAATGAACAAAGAATAAACATTGTGATACATTTTTAGTAAAGCGTATTCCTTTACAATTGTGTAGAAGAACATAATGATAAGCAATCTTTTATAATTAAAAACTGTCAAAAGTAACATTTAAATATATGCTGTTAAATTATATTAGAATTCCGGTTTATTTCTCGTATTGAATAGTACATTTGCATGCTTTAATTCTAATTTTCAAACATAAAAATAAACTAAAACCTAGATTTTATTATAATATTTAATTGATATTTTAGTATAATTGTTATTTCACATGTAAAATGATTAAATGTGTCAAAAATGATAAAAAAAAGTATACTTCAAAAAGCATTTTGTATTTGTTGTTGTTATTTTACGAGATGCAGGAGATTACAAAGGTTTTTGTGTTCCGCGTTGCCAAGAAAGTCAGCATTCCGGTCAATTTTATCTCTTGTGTATGGGTAATTTTGATTATGTCAGTGTTATTCATCCATAAAAAAAAAATTCAACAAAAGTCAGCTGGCTATTTTTCTATACAGTCAAATTCACGATAAAATGAAATGTGTGAAAACTAGTTGAAAAATAAACGTTGAACATTTGAAGGTCAAGAAAAGTTAAGAGTAGAGGAGAGGAGTTCTCTTTTTTTGAAGAGTACATTCGGTATATGGGAGGGAATGTTTTCTGTCAAAAGTAGAAGTAATTTATTGAGTGAGAAAAAAAGTTACAGTTTTTTTAGCAGACTTTTCAAACTTTCCAACGCCAAAGGCCATATTTTGTGGAAGAAGAATTGATAAAACAGAACTAAATGGTTTATCTTTGAATAAAACGTATAAAAAGGATAGAATGGGTGAAATGTTTCAGATTTCGATAGAAAAAAAGAGAAAGATATTGTGGTATGTGTAAGATGACAGAAATATATAAAAATTACAAATGTACCTTTCGTGGTCTCTTCATATTAGTATCAGGGATATTATCTCTACTTCAAGTATTACATTTAGTCTTGTAGTGGTTGATAAAAAATTTCGTAGAAATATATATAATGCAACAGTTTAAAGTTGCAAGATTTATTGCTTATTATATTTCAATATTTCCCGTGAACCAGAGTGTTAATTATGCATCCTAATTTGATGTTCTGTAGCACTTCTAATAGCAGTATTTTATACTTGCAACATATATCCATACCGTGTATGCATATGTAATGGTGAATGGTAATATCGCAATGTAAATTATTTAGGATGGACATTTGAGAACATGTGAAGGAAGATGTGGTATTGCAATATTTTTACATCATATTGTGTTCACTTAATGTGCTGGAATACTACGGGATTCATGTAAAGTCAAAATTTATGTTATTGATCAAAGTTTAATCCGTAGTATAGCTTAAATATAGGATACTAGGTGAATAAACGCTTCGTCTTCGCTGTGGTAGCGCAAGTTTCAACAAAACAGTTAGATCCTTAACCATTTGTCTTTGTCCATTTTTATGAAAAAACTGACTTTTTGAGACATATAGTAAATAAAAATTCATTAAGTAGTCATAAAATTGTTTGTATTAGTCGTGATATTATTAAATTACAGGGTTTGGTCAGATTTATCAAGAATTGAAAAAAGAGTATACTGGGTTTTACTAACTTCTCTAAAATCCCAATGGTGTTAAATTTAAAATTAATACTTTTCTCCGTATTTATATTTGTGTATTTTTCTGTCGAAATATTCTATCTTACCCGTCGCAGCTTCTTTATTACTAATATTTCTCTACTCTCCCTGAACCGGTGTACTTTAGTTAACCACTGTTATATTACAAAATCAGGTGTTTCATATTACTCTGAGAGAATTTTCAGGAAATATTTTCAGATCCGTTAATTAGTCCTCCTTAACATAAGAGAGTAAAAGCTACTATCCTTAATATATGGTAGGTATTTTAGAGTTTTATAAAAAAATATAGTTCACAAAATTATGTATAAAAATCTAGAATAATTAGTAAAATTACTAGAAATTTACAATGCAACAACAAAAGTTCAAATTTTTGACGTGAAATTCCTTGGCTGTTCGTCCAAGCTATCCTCGATTTTCTGCTAGTTACTGCAAGGAGTTAATATCAGCTGTGAAACTTTTTAAATGATTTCCGTGACGCAGTGACTATTCCTAGATAGGCATAGTAATTGTTAATAGCAGAGCAAATCAGACTCTTAGTTGAAGTTGTTCGCGCTTTTGGATCAACTTTTTGACACCTGCGAATCGCTTTTTCCCAAAAATGAAATTGAACACGCTCAAACATAACGGAAGCTACTCTGTAATACACCAATCACGACGTGCAAATACTAAAATTGAGATCGATTTGCAAAAGCTAAGTGAAAAAGTGGAGAAAAGATATCGGATTAGTAAAATAAATGTTTTTTAATGATTTAATTTTTTTAATTTCATTTAGATTTATATATTTTTATATTTCATTTAGATTTATATATTTTTATATTTCATTTAGATTTATATATTTTTTATATTTCATTTTTGTTATATATTTCTTTAGAATGTGCGTTTAGTATCATTGTTATTATATTATCTATGTTTACATGAAAGAATAATAGTAAACACAAAAAAATTTTCAGTTTCATTTTTCACTTTCAACTTTTCAGTTCAAAAAATGTCTATAGTGGATCTAAATCTAATATGGGGATATATAATTTTACTTTACTGACCAATAAAAATACAAAAGTTTATAAATTTTCGATATGAGATTCATTGATTGGTTGTAATACGTTCGAACAATACTAGATTCCATTCCATGTACTTGAGAAGTTATGAAAATCTAGATGGATATTATGGATTGATCATTGGACTTTTATGTAGGATTATGTAAATCTTCAAAAACCATGTTCTAATTTGTCAAAACTGAAATAGCCTTCTGTAAGTGTTATCAATTCTATAATTAGTCAGATCAGCATCTTCTGTAACACGAAAAATCTAGTACCACTGATTGTACTAGGAGCATCAATGGGATCCCATTCGACATTTATTAATTTCGAAATTGCACAGTTATTAAACACATTTTATTTATATTTCTTCTAGTTTTATTTTTCACGTTTTTGTTATTTGTTTCATTAGTTCCTGTCCTGTCTTACACAAACTTTCTGAAATGCAGTTATTTCAATTTCAACAGTATTTTCCAACTTTAATAAAACCAACTAATGATTGTTTCCTCTTAAATAAAGTCGCATTTCATTCGAAATATTTCATTCATTATACGCCATAAGAGACTAGAAAATAGAATAGACGACAATTATCACTTCACGAAATGAGGTAAAAAGAATGCATAATTTTCATCCGTCGAAAACTTTTCTGTGTGAGGTCTATCACGCTCTTTTGTACTTGCCTAATTATACGAGTACGATTCGCAAATTCATAGCACCCAATTAACTTGAACTTCACACACTGTTAGTCCTGTGTTCAATTTATAATAATACAAGGGGGTAAATCCTTTCTTTTCGAAAAGGAAAGGTGCGTCTTTATTAAGGATTTCAACTTTTCGCAGTTATATTAATTGGTTACTGATTGAGATTCTATGGTTAAAAAGTTGTAAAAATCGAACTTGAAAATTGTAAAAGAAAAATTAGAGAACTAATTTTAGAAGGCTAGGAAATTTTCATAAGATTTAACACAAACTAAATTAAGCTGATTCTTTCTTATAAGTAATTAAAATAGAACGTGTTTTTCAATGACATTGTTTTTTTTTTATACTTTAGCTAAAAATTAGTATTCCTGGTAGATATTCATTTATTCACAGTTTATAATTAATTTATTATGTTATTAATGAATTTCTTTTAAAATTCAGTAAGGCAATTTTTCTGCTGCAAATTATATTTTTATGAGTTGCTGTTAATAAATAGTATTTAATTACAAATTTATTATTGTTTTTTTCTCAGTAATGCTTAATAAAATCCTTAAAGGTTTCATATTTTGTGATTTAATGATTTGAGTAATTACTATATTTCTGAAAATACAAATTTTCTTGTAAAAAGTAACCTGCATGTAGCATTCCTGCTTAAATTATATTTTTCTACGTCAAAAAAAAATAGATAATTTAATTTTTTACTATATTTGAAAGATCAAATTTTCTTTCGAAGCGTGTTTTAAATTAGACTAAATTTTGTTTGAAAAATTGAAGGATTATTTAAAATATCTTTTATATAAATAATTTAAAATATTACATCCTTAATTTATTTTTGTGATTAAAGATATTTTATAAAACTACTAAACATAATTTCTTTCCAAAATCAGATTTGTTGGATACATTTCGGTTAATAAAAGTAGACACATGCATATAATATAATAAACAGACTAAAGTAATGATATTCTTAACTCCACTGTTCAAATATTGAAATCTATTTACTCTTCAGATTAAAATTTTTTTTTTTTTTGTGTTTTTGCATTCTTTAAAGCGTTGGTAAATATTTTCTGCTTTTAAATATTCATACTCTGATTACGACTTAATGTTTTTCTTTTTAAGACCTACAGTTTGGAATTAAATAAATTGAAAATAAGAAATTGAATGAAATTGAGAAAACAGCATACATATTTTTCAGATAAAAAAAGTTAGCCTTTTGTTGAAAAACAAAAATTGTTTTTACAAAAGTATGTTAAATTTATGTGGATAAATATTTTAAACAGAAAATTACGTAAGACTAATGAATTATTCAAAAGAAAAGTAATAATTCCAAAGTACTGCATAGATTATTAATACTGTTCTGCCTGATACTCTAAATTCGTCCTTTAATACAATTCAGATAACTGTTATCAAAGATTACAAATATATCATTAATATAAACGGTTTTGTAAGGCAAAACTATTTGGATAAGATTACTTTGAATTTCTTTGATAAAATGATGAATATTTTAAAGTTTAATAAAATATTTGTGCTTACAATTATATTTTACTTTCCATTTATACAAAAATATGTTTTAAAGAAAGTTGATAATTAATATTGTAAATTAAAAAATTGTTTATAAGGCTAATTACAAATAGTTAAGATCGTCTTTTTTGAATGCACCCTGTTTGCATGTTAAATATGTGTGTTATTTAGTTTTTGTTGATTAATAATAGTTTTTTTTCCTTTATAAAAATAAAATAAAATGTAAATAACCATTTTTAAAGATTTTTAATAAAGCCGATTTAAATAAATGAATTACTTGAATTTTAATGGAATCCACCCTTTATATATTTTCACAGAAATCACAAATTTAATAATTTCAACAACTAATTAATGATCCATTACTTTACTGTCGTTAGTCGTCTGAGATTCTGTTTCATTTAACTCACGGATAATGCAACCAAAACTATTTAATTGATTAATATCGCTATAAATAGACCTCCTAAACGAGATCTTATATTTCAATAATTGAAATCCTTTAAAAATATCTTGTAATAGTATCATTTTTAACATTTACATTCTTATAAATGGTACGTTATAAGTATTTAAATGTAATGTAATGTATATGTATTTAAATGTAATGTAATGTATATGTATTTAAATTAATATTGGTATATTCAAGCCTCACTGAATCATAATATACCAACTCATAAATTGTTGTTTCAAGCTCTTTATATTTCCTGTTCATAAATGCTTGTTTTTAGAGCGGCTGTTTTTCTGCTATGACTGCATTTAGGAATATTTTTTACTGAAAACATTTAATTCACAACTTTTTATTCAAGCTAACTGTGAAAGCAATTTTTACATGAAAATGATTAATTTAAAATTATCTATTCCCATAAATATTGTCTGATATAAAATTATTGATTTTTTTCAATGTTACTTTATGCCTTCACTGAAAAAGCATTAGGATTGTAATATACATAATATAAAGTTCACTTAGAATTTTCATCATTTAATAAGAGGAAGATGCTTATATTTGTCAAAAATAAGGAAACATACTGATTTCTTAAAAAATAGAAATTAACTGTAAACTCTCCGCCTATACTAGAACTATAACGGTTTCAAGACTAGGGTCCCTTTCAGGTTCATGGGGACACTTTAATTTTTATTTATAAATTTTAAACATACAAACAAAACTCTATATAAAAATGGAAATAAAAGATAATTAATTCACAAAGGTAGTTCAAGCCAAGGTCGGAGAGTTTAAGAGTTCTCGAGTCTACGAAAAATCTAATTACCTGATCTGCGGCGTACCTTAACTATCACACGGCAAGATACACGAAACCAAAGGAACTCACTTTGGAAACAAACGGAAATCCCGTAATATTCTGTCACTTCAAAGAAAAAAGAGAACAACAACACTCTTTGTCGACTTGTCGCAGAACTCTTTAGCTTCTTAACCAAAAACCTCCTTTTAAGAAAATCCGTCAAAAGTGGGGGAATCAGCTTTCCTCACTTCTCATTAGAGTAGACATTTTCTGAGCACATGGCCTAACACCAACCACGATGCAATAACTCATGGTGTAGTCCATATTCCATCAGTAATTGTTTCAATGTGTGAAGATCTCACTGACAATCGTTAATTTCATGAGGTTTCATTATCCATGACACTAAATATCTGCTAGCAGATTTGAGTGTCAGTTTCTTCTCATTAGTTCAAAACACTAATTTCATGTAATATAACCAACCACAATTATTATGTACTTGCCAAAGAATATGCATTCCTTTCTCCTGGGAACGAAATTCCACAACTCTTCCCGTGGTTTAATATACGCCACATACAGTTAATTTAGATTTTAATAAGAGGAAGATTCTTATATTTGTCAAAAATAACGAAACATACTGATGTCTTATAAAATATTAATTAAATTACCGTTGTGGCAAAGCGAAACATAAATCAAATCCAGAAGAAATACATAAAATATGATCAAGTGTCACTGAAATATTTAAATGTGAATTTGTTAAATCATGTTTCAAGTATTTTCATGGTAATTTTTTTTTATTTTAGCTTCAGTAACAATCATGATAAGTATCAGAAAGTAATTTGCTTTCTCTATGAAGTGTCACTTTGAAACAGGAAAGGATTATTTTAAAAGTGTTTCCCCGCAGTGATATTAAGACATCACTTCATAAACATCAGCACTCCAATTTATATCAATTCAGGAGAATTTAATATGTTTTAAAAGAATTTAGAAAAATTCTGGGAATTCCTAATCAATTCTTTTGTAAAGAAGATAGCTAAGAAAAATATTTATGAAAGAGTGTATGCATTTCATTAAAAAAAAGGCTGAAAAATTTCTGTCATATTACATCATCGTATTAAGATTATTTTCTGTCTAGCGTGAAAAATTTAGGCTTTTAAGATTCTCACAAAAAAAATTTTTATATTGATGTAAAAACATTTTACTTATCAGCTCATGAAATATTTTGGTCGTAATAACCGATAATTTTGTTGTGATTCAGCGATATACAAAAATGTTAAACGTAAAAAAATGAACAATTAGGATCTATATTAAAAGATTGCTTTTGGTTGATGGGAAAAATATCGGGAATATATGTGTGTTAATAAAACTATGAAATTGTAAAGTATTCAGTTTAGAAAAAAATAAATTTTTTTCATAAAATCGTTTTTTAAAAGTTGTTGTTAAAATATTTGAAATTAATCCTTCTAAAATAACTTTTTTTTTTTTACTCTACAACTAGTTAAAATTAATTAAAAAGTTTTAATATTTGAGGATATGAGTTGAAACAACTGAAGCTGAAAATATTTGAAGGAAGTTCCCAAAATACATTCATGTTATTAAATTACCTCAAAGGAATCTATGCAAATTCTATGAAATGTTTAAAATCGAATACAAAAATACATTAAAGTATTAAATGATTCATTTAACGAATTATTCCTGAGAACGAGATTGGTGGACTTCAGACCATTTTCTCTGAAGATGGATATGTCTTTTAAGAATTATTCATACTGTAAATATATTGATTTAAGTAAGTTTAATCAAATTAACAATAATGCTTGTGGATTTTTGCAGTAACCGGTAAATAATCTGAAAACACATGACAACACAAAACTTGCCATTTCATTTACAAAATGTTCATTAAAAATTAAATAATTCTGTGAAAAATGAGAAGGTAGAATGGGATATTTTTAATTTTTAATAAGTCCAACTTAAATATATTTCATTAAATATATTTTATAAATAATATTATTTAACATTTTCAATAATCTCATTTTAGTTACTTGAACATTTATAGAGGAATTATCTCAATTCCTTTAAAAATATTTGTTCAAATATCACCCATTTGATGTGTTTGTTTATGTATATTGCTGTTTTGAAATGCTGTGTGCTTGACCTAAGATCATCAGCTAGTGATACTGTTAAATGTAGGAAATTCAGCCAGTGTTTACTTGCAGAGGTGATGAGGAGTTAATGAGTCTTACAGTGAGGAACTTACTGTACTGTAAACATTAAGACGACTATTAGTCATGGACGAGTGAATCTAGAGTGTTCATCCCAAACCTCAACCTGTAATTTAGCGAAAAGTTTTTTGATCTATCGTTGCGTATCTATCCCTGGGGTAAATACTAGGGATAGGGGCTGGGCTTTCATGGTTTAGAATCAATATTCCTTGTTCTAAAATACCAATATTCTGTCCACCCAGACCTGGCCTTCTCCAATATTTTATTTTATATATTTTGATTAAATATTGGTTTACAAAAGTTAAGTATAACTTTTTTTCAGAGTTAATTGACATACAATAAAAATGTATAAACGATATATACAGTAATAATATGTATATAATATTTAATAATATACACTATATATATATATTTTTTTAAAAATAATTTTGCGAACATATTTTAATTAAACTATATTCCAGTTGAAAATGCCATCCATTATCATGGAAAACCGGCAGATAAAATAAATGTGTTTCTAACCAAAGTTAGAATCTCGAAACATAATTGTCTTTGTATATGGGCTTACTTTTTCATACATATCAAACAAATTTTAATTCTAAGTAGTCTATTTCAAATCATATATCGCCTTCATAACAAGTTTATTTCTTTTGCCTTCTTTCTGTAAATCATCTGTTCTTTGTAAAATGTTGTCTTAAATTGCATATTTCTTTTCTGTAAAAATAATCTGTTTCTAATTTAAAAAAAACTTTAGTTTTAATTAAAATTTATTTAAATATTAAAACTTATTAAACTATCGCTCAGAATCCAAATGTCTGTATTGACACCCTCATTGACATAATAATCCAGAGCTTCCCATATAGCAGTGAGTTCTGCCCGAAAAATTGGGCTGTGGTTAGGATTTCTCTTACAAATCTTAATGACACTCGCCTGCTTGATCGATTGCAGTTGCATGTTTAAGGAACCCACATAAATAATCAGACTAGTTTCTGCTGTTCATTAAAAAGGCGTGCAAATGTTGGGTTCATTTGTCGTCGGTCGGCTGACTGATTGTGGTATACGTAAGCGAAATACAAGACTCAACGATGGGAAAAATTAGAACTAAATAGATAGTTTTTAAATGAATAATAATGATAATTAAAAACTGATGTTACGTTATCGCAATATTAATGGAAGAATTTTTTTCTTCCATATTGTGTTTGTCAAAAACTTTTCGCATGTTATAAGAAAATGTAAAAACATTATGTGAGAAAAAACATATTTCCGTCACAATGCAAAATTATAATAAAATCAATGATAATTTCTTTTACTTTTTTTGCTGCATTTTCTTGATAAAGAAATTTTCCAATAGAATTCCGTTCTAATCAAATGATATTATACTAAGCCTGTGAACTAAATAAGCAAAAGAACGTGTTACATGCGAATCCACGTTAATAAGAATGATAATTCTGAATATTCAAGTAACAATAATTCTGATATGAATAAGTTTACTGAATGATATGCAATGAACCCCCAATAAAGGTAAGGAAGTATTCAAGAACAGAAATAAATACTTATTCATAAAGCAACCTACACTTGAACCATAATTTAAATTTATAGGACACTGCAACAAAAATATAAAAAACGTGGTTTGTTGGAAAATTGTGTTGCAATGGATAGAGTGCAAATCAAAGAAAAGAAGTGGTGATTATCATTTTTTCCAATCTTATTGCTGAGAAAACCAAATATGTAAAAGTTGCATAAAATTGATCAAGCACTTATTTATATTTTTAATTGTTATTTTGGTATTGCTTAAAACGAAAATATTTCTAAGGTTTCAAGTCTTCATCTTCAATTATTAAATCTGTTGACTGACTATCTTCCTCTCATAATTTAGCTTACGTGAAATGGGAAAAGATCTAACGAATCATTTTATCCAAAAAAATATAATAATAAATAAACAAAAATACAAAAACAGTGGAAAAAAAGTGGTATCCTGCAACTAAACGAGAGTTTGTAAAAATTGCAATGCTTCTTTGTATAGATGTTTACACGATTTACATTCGAGAAAATTATGTTGAAAAGTAAAAGGTTCGGGCAAGGTTTGGATTTTGATTTTATAATAAATAAATTGTTTAGTAATAATAAATAACTTTACCTTCTGCTATATTTGTTCCTTTAATTACACCCCTTTAAAGCGTAAAAAACTATTTCTGTTTACTTAATCCAGGTAAAAGGTAGGAATTTTTTTTGGGTTAATATTTTATATTCTAAGTTAAATTTAAAATATTAAAAACCCGCTTTTGTAGAATAGACAAATTTTATTTTATGCATTAAAAACTATTCTGTGGAGATGTAATTACATAGTATGAATTAAATTTTTCTATTAAAAAAAAAAAAATTTCTTTTAGAAACTCTTTTCAATAAATAAATTTATTTTAAAATAATTCTTTTTAAAAATAAATGCCTACATTAAAAATAAATTACTTACAAATGCAATTACTGTGCATGTTATATTTTTCAAAATTAATCCAAAAGTTTAAAGCCTGATTAATAAACAAAAAAAAATATTAATTATGTATTAAAAATACTTTTCTTAAAATTCTATATTAAAACACAACTTCGCGAAAAAGTAGTTCGTTGCTTAACGAAGTATATGATAAAAGTAAAATTCCAAACGGTTTTTTAAGTTATTAAGCATAATTAAGCCATCATAATCCTACATAGCTAAAGAACGCATTATCCAAATTTTTATGTAGCTTATGTTAATGCCCTTCCGAATATTTTTTAAAAAAATGTGGAAATATTTTTAAAAACTTTAATAGGTAAAAAGTTATCTCTCTCAATTTTCACACTAATATATCCAGGATTCACCTTTTATTTAAGAAAATAATCCATTGCGGAATTCATATTAATTAAATAACGTTTATTAAAAAATAAATAATAGATAATAGAAAAACATCTTTAATATTTTTTGTAAACGAAAAAAAGGAAATTAAATAAAAAAAATAATAATTTAGTATTCCGTGAAAGAACTTTAGGCAACAAATCAAATGAAAATTGAAATAAACGAATTTCAAAAGAAATAAAAACTAATGCATGGCGAATAAAAAGAAATAAATAGTTTTAAGTAACTTAATCAATAAATTTACAGAAATATTATTTTTTATCCTTTTTATTTTGGTTAAATTTCATTGCCATGATTACCTTTTTCAATTAACGAGTGTCCGGCTCTCATTAACTCTAGAATGAACTTGTAGTCATTTAGATGATTGCATCGATTAATTTCTCAGAACAATGTTTATCGAAATCTACGAAATATCCTGCAATTATTGCTTAATGCAGCACGTAAATCGAGAAGAAATTAATGCTTTTCGGCCTTCAGTTACTCAGCTCTCGTGAATTATAAACATTATTTTGATACCTAGTTATTAATTAAAACATTTAATAAACACGAGGCAAAATCGGTTACTTCGATTTATGTCAGAATAAATTTAGGAAACCTTAAGGACACGCAATAATGAATAAAATGTTTATATATAAAATTAATGTTAACAGAGCGTTGCGACTTTCAAGGAAACTAATATGCATTATTGATGGTCTGCAAATCGGCGATGTATAAGTTTAGTTATCCTTTAATTTCATACAGAGAAAGTCCGTTTTGTTTTTGTGTTTGAATATTTTTGTTATACATTCGAATAAAGCTGTCGAATCTTCTAGACAAAAATTCAGATTATTTTTTAATGGGAATGCTGACCTTTTGTGGTTATTCCGCCTCTCGAATGGCAGGTATGAATTAGATTCGGCATTAACATGTATGGACCCCCTATTGTGTCCAAACTGTACTTTTATTGGGCTGTCACCTTTTTTGCACCCATTCTCCAGGAATGATACCATGGCTTTTGGTACCATAGGTCTCAGATTCGAATCCTGGTGATGGCATGAATGTTTGTTAGTGGTTTGGAATCCGCGTTAAACTGTAGGTCCCGGATCTAATTAGCATAAATTGAGCAAAAAATGACCGTAGAGCGACAAACCAAATCAAATCCAGGCATGACGACTGGCAGCGCTAGCACCTTCTTCATCGAGTTCAATGTAAGGACCTAAAGGCCTATTTATTTATTATCTCTCAGTGCTTATCATATTGACTCAGGCATTCTGTTTAGCATTGTTTGTCGGTATTTCAACCAAAATGCCTTAGTTTTTGCGCTATTCACCAGACCGCTCAGACTCACCGCTTCTTAATTATAAATTTAATTTATTCTATGCAAAAACAAATAATAAAGACTCAAAACTTAAAGTATTTATCTATCAAATAATATTAAAGAATTCATAAAGAAGAGAGAAATATAAAAAAGGGAAACTTAATCTTCGACATTTATCTCTATTTACTTAATACAAGTCCAAATAATTAAAATTAAATCACAGAGTAAAGAAGTCAATAAAAATTAAAAACGAAATAAATAAAATACTTACAGATCGCATAAAATAAATGTTCGCGTTCAGAACTGCTTATTTCTGCTTGCTTGCAAGGATTCTGCAATACTTTTCTGCTTTATGAGATATGGACGGTTTTCTTTCTTTTCAATATGAATAAAAGGGTTATAAATTTAATAATACATAATGCATTCTTAATATTATTTTTCCTCAGGACTATACATTAAACTATAACATTTTTTTTGAAAATCTGACTACGGCACCCAACGAATAAAACTAGTTTTTAGAATAACCGTTCTCAACATCTGATAGCTTTTTACATTAAAATTTTATATTAGATGGTGAGCGCGACTTTGCTGAATACTTCATTAAATAATCATGAAACATTATTAGATGGTGAGCACGACATGCGCGCTAGGGAGAAAAAAGTGGTAGCCGTACTTTCTCCTCGGCACTGTCTTCATGCAGAACTTCTTTGAAATAGGTAAGCGTTGAAATATACTAAGAATTAACAGAAAGTTTCAAAAATATCGTCAAATCTGGTGACAGATTGCCGTCAAAATCATAGCAAAATACAATATCAATTAGTTAAAAAATTTGAAAGTACAAAGCATTCATCATAACTACTCATGAAAACAAATAATATGTAAATGGTATTTATAAATACCACTTATAAATACTTTATAAATACTAATTTAGTAGTATTTTTTTTTTTATTTAAAAAAATTTTTCTACAATTTGATAAAGGTTTTTTTTTTTTTTGTCATTTAATAAAGAATGTTTTTAATATATCATAGGCTATTATTTTAATGATTATTCTTAGATGTTCCTGGAAAATATATAATTATTTGCCAAAAAAAAATCTAATTTTAATAAATTCTTAAAAAATTAAATAATTAAGTATTCAAAATATTAATATATTTTAATGATTATTGAATTTTTAAAGTTTTAATTAGGATTTTGAAAAGTTTCTTGAAATTCAATTTCATGTTTGTTCTTCATTATAAAATTTCAAAAAGATAAAAATGTTAAAACTAATATTCTATTTATCTATTGATTCGGTAAATTTTAATGATTGATAAATTCAATTGGTAAATTTAAGCAAAAAAAAATATATTGTAAGTTCTGATCTAGTTGATTAATTTTTCCAGTTTTTGTTATTCTAAAATGGTTATTTTGACCAACAATTCAGTAAATAAAAATCATTGCAAAGGAATACTGAATATCTGATATGTAAAGGAGTTTATTTGAAAACATGGTATTTTCTTTTAGCCTCAAGTTAAAAATCCTACTAAATATTAGATAGAATAACGATATGCTTATAAAAAATATAATTTTCATGGTAAAGCCTCAAGTTAAAAGCAATCTTTTAATGAATTTATGAACAGAAAATCAAGAAATTTTAGTATTTCATATCAAAATTCCGAATTCACTGATTGCGGGTTTTGACGTTTTAAAAAATGATGCATCGTGGAATGCAATCAGATATCGGACATTTTCAACTTTGCACTAGAATTCAATCTGTTATTCAAAATATTTTGGAAAAGAAAAAAAAACTTATGGAAATTCTAAGGAACATTATTCAAATTCAGGAAAGTTTTTGATTTCCGTTATTGAATATCGGAAGCAAAAATATTGCGGAATACTTATCATGCTATCTATTGATCATTATTTCAAGATTATTTTTATTTTTATTTTTAATGGAGTATACTTATTGTTTTGATAAAATTAATATCAAGTTTCATTAAAAAAATTTATTTTAAAATTCAAACTAGTTGTATGTTCACGTAATACAATTGAATATAATAAGAATTGAAGCTAAAGAAGTTTGTTTATTGAAATTCCTTAGGGCATTATTATGTGTATGACATTGAATAGATGTCTCATAAGCTTATATATTTAGTAAGTACAACTTGTGGTTTCGTGGTAGTTCAAATTGTAACAGTGGGGTTAGCAAGAAATTGATTCTAAAGGATGAAATACAGACGCGGTTTGGAAAAGAGACTGATGCTCAGACTTTGTGACAATATTTGTCATCAATATTCGGCTGCACGATGATAGTTTATCTCTTCCATAAGTTTGCGAATCAGAGAAAATACGACTTAAAGTCTACCTAGAAAGCTTAACCTCGTTGAAAATAATACCCTAATCCGATATTTATGTGTTTTAAACTTTTTAAAATAAATTTCTACGAAGTATAATTCCATATCTTTTTACTCAGTGAATGGAAATTTTCGTCATTTTCTGAATAACTTCAAGGTGTCCTTGAATATGATACAACTGCTGACAGCTTTATGATGAATAACACTGTTTTGATAATTTTATCCAATTCGCAGAAGGAACAAAGCCTTCCAGGAGTATTTAGAGTGGAAGGGATAATAATTACATTTGCGTGTCAAACATGAGGAAATCCTGACAATTAGAGCAAGCAGTTAAATCTCTCTGTAGTTCGCTAATTATCAAAGCATATATTACAGCGCATATTATTAGGGGAAATCGAACTCCGCCCATTCACACTCTGATTAACGAGCTCTAATATTGGGCCTCCAATAAGACAATACATTAGTTTATATAAAAATTCATTTAAAGAACTATATTAAATCTAATCATTATTTTCAAATTACAATTCCCAATAAATATATATAATACATATAAAATTTCAATACAGATTAAACAAAATAATTGATAAAGGAAGTATTCATTTGTAAGAAAGGAAGTTAAACTTAGAAATTGATTATATAATTGGCAATCGTAATCTAGAACAGCTGCAGACAGGTTTTGCTCCATGGAGAGGCTCAATTGAAGTTTCACCTTTCAAATGCTCCAAGAATTTTCTAACTTTGATTTCTCCTGAAGAAATTCACTTCACACACAATGATTCTCTGATTGTCTCACCAACACGGTGGATAATAAAACAAGGTTGATTGAGCAAACTGAGAAATAATATCTTTTCCTAAAGGCAATAAAGGAATATGAAGTGAACTGGAAACAATTAGAGCAGATTTGATACAATCATAGCTTTAATTAATCTCATGGACAAAATAATGTGAGAAGGGAATCTATATATAAGGAACTGAAGAATAAACGAGACTTATTCATTCCAAATAATACAAATTACGTGAAATAAACTGTTTGTTCATATTTCTGTTTAATATTTAATGTAAGAACTATATAAGAGGAAATATTTCTGCTGATAGCAATTTATCTTCTGAAAAATATTTCATCATTTTTCCAACTAGAGAAAAATTCATCTAAACATTTCCAAATTATAGAATATTCAATAATATTTCAGTTTAGAATATTTTTAATTGTAATTTTTAATATATGAAGATATAATATGTAAAAATTGGCTCTATTATGAATGATCGTATATTTTATAAGGATGTGGCAAGAGTAGATAACGCTGAATAGACTTCAAATCTTTATTTTTAATCTTTTATATGAGATCAAGATAGTAGAAAGTCATTTTTAAGACGTCAGAAAGTACAATAAAAATGGTAGCATTGATAAATCTGTTGATGTTTCCAAACAAACCATACAATTTCAACATAATCAAAGCTTTAAAAACTGCACCTCTGTAAAAATAATGTTTTTAGATAAAAAATAGGGTGTTTTTGCTTGTTGGAAATAGAAACGCATACAAGAGAATGTAACATACATTTTATATACATTCTGCTATTTTTTACAGAAATAGCAGAATGTAACCTACATTTTATTATTTATATGATAAATAGAGTGAAGCTATTTTATGAAAATTCAAAATTTCAATTTTGAACAAATTGAAATATTCTATTTTTAAATGTCTCCAAGAAATAATAGCTTAAATACAAATTTGGCGGGAGTAGGAGAACATGGTATTAAGAAATTCCAAGAAATTCCAAAAAAAAAAAAATAATAACAGTAAGACATTATTATTTGAATCTTATTCTAGTTCAGTCGTAGACATAATAAAAATATATAATTACAAATAGTTTTCAAAGTGCAATTTTGATTGGATAAATACTTCAGGGAATTAGTTATTGTTAACTATTATTTTAATATAGACGTCATTTAATCATTTTATAAGTAAAATAATAATTTTTCAGGTTAAAATAATTATCAAATTATGAAAAATCTATGTTTTAGATTATAATTTCTTTATTTAAAAAAAAAAATAAATCAAGAAAATTTACTATTCAATTCAATTCAATTAATTCCCCTTTAATTTAATTGCAAACATAAAAACTTTTAATTTTGATACTTTTTCAGTTATAAAAAAAATATTCAACATTATGTTCTTCAAAACAATTTTTGCAGGTGATTAGGAAATGAGTTTTATTAAAGTTTTAAAACATTTTTCACAGGAAGATAATTTCTGGACCATTTTTTAGACTGACGAAAAACATCTGATTGATAACTACGTAGTATTTCTCTGGCATATTTTATAGTCATTTTACAGTTGGTTTTGCACAAGGTAGAATGAATTTATTCTTTTGTTCATTTAATAAATAGCTTTTTTATAAGTTCCACTTCAAGCTCTTTCAAATAATTATATTGAGTCATATTCTTATCATATGGAGTATCCATAAGAGCTCTGTAAATAGTATTATCACTAGATTACTGTGACACAAAATTGGAAAATTGTGTTTGCACACTTTGGAGGAAGTATTTATTTTAAAAAATTTTTTTCCATCGTTCCAAAATAAAAATCATCACTATATTCCTCATTACTGAAAGTTGTATCTTCAAAATTTACTTCTTGTTCTGATTCTGTTTGATGTTCTCGTTTAGAAATTCCATTAATTTCAGACATTCCATTAATTTTTTTAATTTTAATTTTAACTTTTACTTATTTCGATATGCTTGAAAACACTCATAAAAATTCTATTAGTCTCTATTCTTCACACTCGTATGCTGCCATTGTCACTACGTTAATTTTTTTTCAACGCATGGAGCCCAAAAGACTTCAACACTTTTGTTAGAATGGAACTATCTTTTCTTTTTTTCTTCATTTGTGTTTTCTCTTCCCTAGGTTTCCATCCAAGAAGGTACAGAAAGTATCACGAACGACCTTCAAAAGGTTAAAATTAATAAAATGATCTTTAATCTATAATATTGATTATGTTTGTGAATTTAAAAATATTTTTGATTTAAATAATCAAAAAAGGTTCAACATTTTAAAAGGTTAACATTGAATTAATTATGTGAACCTAAAGTAAAACAAATTTACTTTTTGATTTGCTAACAGCAATTGAACACATTGATTTTGCAGTATTTGCAAATTAAAACGATTTTTAAAAATATTTTTGAATTAAAAGAAATTTTAAATTCTGTATGAAACTTCTACAAGTGTATCAAAAGATAAGTGTTATGTAAGACTTCTTAAAAGTAAACGATTTCCCAGAATTAATTAAGGCTCTTCATGTTTGCTTTACTTTATTTTGCTACTACAGCTATAACTCTTCAGCAGAGTCGTTACAAATTTTATTTTCAATATTAACTTGCTTTGAGAAAGAAGCAATAAAAGTGATTAGAATTATTCAAGTGAAAAATTTTAATCATAATTTGTTGTGGAAAATTTTGCATAGCTATTTTAAATTGGTAGATTTCAGGTCTCTATTTAAAAAATGTTTTTAAATGGCATTAAAAATTGATCAATAAAGATTACAAACACAATTTTACTGCAATTTGATTACAATTATTATTAATATTTTCTTTAAAATTTTTAACTGTGTTTACAACCAAATGAAATTTTATTTATTTTTTTTTCTGAATTTTAACAGCTTAGGCAACGAAAATGTAAAAAAAAAAAAAAAAAAGAATATATATATAAAATAGGATTGAATCTCACTGAAAATGTTAAATGTCAATTTCTTAAATCATGTTTTTATGTATTTTGATGGTAATTCTTCTGATTTTAGCTTCAGTTGCAATCATGATTTGCGTCAAAAAGTAATTTGTTTTCTCTATGAAGTGTCATTTAGAAACTTGGAAAAAAGAAAAAAACTATTTTAAAAGTATTTTAACCGCAGTTTTTATTTAAACATCACTTCATAAACTTCAGCACTCAAACTTATGTCATTGCAGGAGAATTTAATATGTTTTAAAGAATTTTTTTCATCTGGGAGTTTCTAATCAATTTTTTTGTATAGAAAATAGCCACGAAAAATATTTATGAAGGAGATCATGTATTTCATTAAAAAATGCTGAAAATTTCTGTGATATAACATCACTGTATTGAGATTATTTTCAGTCTAGAGTGAAAAATTTAGGCTATTAAGATCCTCTCAAAAAATTTTTTATATTGATGTAACACATTTTATTTATCAGCCCATGAAATATTTAGGTCGCAATAATCGATAATTTTGTTGTGTGATTCAGCGATATGCAAAAATGTTATTCATAAAAAAAAGTGAAATATATTAAAAAAGTGTTTTTTGGCTGATGGGAAAAATACCGGGGAAAGTATAAGATGCAGCTGTGTTGACTAAACACTTATGATATTGTAATGTATCAGTTTAGAAAAAAAAATGAAATATGTTATTGTTAAAATATTTGAAATTAATCTTTCTAAAATAAAAATTTTTTTACTCTACAACTAGTTAAAATTAATTAAGAAATGTTTTAATATTTGAGGGTATCAATTGAAACAACTGAAGCTGAAAATAGTTGAAGGAAGTTCCCAAAAATACAATCCATGTTATTAAATTACCTCAAAGGGATCTATGCGAATTCTATGAAATGTTTAAAATCAAATACAAAAATACATTAAAGTATTAAATGATTCATTTAATGAATTATTCCTGAGAAGTGATTAGTGACTTCAGACGATTTTCTCTGAAGAAGGACATGTCCTTTAAGAATTATTCATATTGTAAATATATTGATTTAAGTACTTTTAATCAAATTATCAATAATGCATGTGGGTTTTTTACAGTAGCCAGGTAACTGATCTGAAAAAACATGACAACACAAAATTGGCAGTGTCATTTACGAAATTTTCATTAAAATTAACTAATTCGGCCGAAAATTAGAAGTTAGAAGGTTATAGTTTTAAGTTAATACCATTAATCCAATTTTAAATGTATTTTATAAGAAATTGTGTAATTGTGAAAATATATAATAATAATCTAACATTTTATATTTAATATCTATTTTTGGCACTTGGACACTTATAGAGGAATGATCTCAATTCTTTCAAAAATATTTGTTGAAATATCACTCATTTGATATATTTGTTTTGAAATGCTGTGTGCTCACCTAAGATCACTAGCTAGAGATACGGTTAAAATGTAGGAAAGTCAACCACTGTTTACTTGCAGAGTTGATGAGGAGTTAATGAGTTACCGTGAGAACTTACTGTACTGGAACCACATTAAGAGGACAATTAGTCATGCACGAGTGAATGTAGAGGGTTCATAACCCAACCTCAATCTCAAATTTAGCGAAAACTCTTTTTGGATCTACAGGTTTTAGTATTATCCCTGTTCTAGGGCAAATATAATCTGGGATAGTCCTGGCTCTCAATCTTTTGCATGGTTTTAGAATCGATTATTTTGTTTCTAAAAATTCCAGATCTAATCTGTTCACCCAGTCCTGGCCTCCTCCAATCTTTTATTTTATATATTTCGATTAAATTTTGGCTAATTTACAAAAGTTAAGTATAACTCATCTTTTCAGATCTAATTTACATACAATACACTAATAATATTATCATTGATAAGTACATAGTAGCATATTTTTTAATTCTTTTTTAAAGAAATAATTCTGCTAAAAAAAAAAAAAACAGTTGCAAATACTTTTTTCATAATATTTAATCATTTCATTTTAAAGAAAAGTTTCAACCAATAGACTTTAACATAAATTTGAAAATATTTTTCTAAGAATTTTATATTTATTTCAATTATAATTTTTTGTCCTTCTATCAAATATTTACTTTTTGATAGAATAAGTGTTTTTATTTGCAGTTTTATTTTTCTTAAGAATGTCAATATTTTTTTTTACACATCATCATCTTTTAAAAAAATCAATAGTTTATTTTTTATTTATTTGTTTAAAAGGAGAATATAATTAATATAAAAAATATAATGGTGGATAGATTACGCTGAATAAAATTATCAACAAAGTTTCAAAAATAAAACTATTCAAGGCAAAAAATTGCTTTTATATTGCTTAAAATATTCAGGCAATATAAAAGATATTGCACACAAAAAATTGTTCAGGGCAAAAAATATAAAAAACAGTTGTATATAGTATATTATATGGGATTCAAAGTCAAACACATCAAAGTACACAACTAATATTTGAAATGCAGTTATACAAGTTTATATAAGTAACACGTATAGGATCATGTATTGAATAATTAAAGCCAAAAACTTTTTAATTAATAAATATTCATAACATTTGAACTATGAATTTAAACCATTTTAAGTGTCTTTGTTAAAATACAAAATATTTTTATAATTATTATTTTTGATAAATTATAATTTATATAATCGTTCCAACTTCCTTGGCAGCATAAACAAGTACACTGATTAGAATTGTTTCGAAACTTTATATAAAATCAGCAGCTTTAAAAATGTTTCCTTCTAACAAATTTGTTGAAACGGCCATGGGCACCAAATTAGTCGATAACTTTGGTCACGTTGCTCGAAATGAAGTCGTAGTTTTCCCTGCGAAACCTTTAATGCTACTCAGACATGACACTCACTACGACCAGCCAGTAAAATCATTATTTTCAAGTGAGTAATCTCGACGAAGTTCCTCTGGTCGAGCATTTATTTCACGGGTATATGGCCTTTTAAAAATGATATGACATACTAGCCTTTTAAACTATGTATTTATTTCTCTTTCTTTTTTAATAGCGTGAAATAATTTTTGTTCTTTCTCATGTGGAAGCAATGTAAATCATATATCATTTTCTTATTCAAAATAAGTGAAAATATCATAATTCAAAGATATTTACCATTATTACTAATTATGTGTTAATAGTTTACTTAGAGCCAGACTCGTGGCTCAGTGGCAACGGTGCCAGTGGGACATTAGATTCAATCCGCTGACTGCATTGTTAAACACTGTTTCAAAAACGAGGAGATTCGATGGCGTTTGTGATGATGAGCATCTTGACTTGTTAGTCCGTTTACTTGTTGGAAGTTTTCAGGTTTTTCTCACATACGATATGCAATTCTCACATACGCTACGATAAGAAGTTTTCCCGATTCTGGGAATCCTGCCATCCTTCTTCAGCGACACGCAGCCAAGTCAGAGTTTTACCTACGGGTGCTCCACCACAACTGAAGCTGCCCTTCTTCCATCTTTCCATGAGAACACACGAGTTCATGAACTTGGTTTAGATGCTGCTGTCGACCAAGTGGGATAAGAAACAACAAAAAAAATGATTAATTCTTAACGCATGTATTAATACAAACTTAAAGAAGTCTTTTTTGTGCTCATTAACATTTAAAAAAATTTTTTAAAAAAATTACAGCATATTTCCGCAACCGATCAGAATGTGGGTAGTTCTCAGGAACATAATCTTTCCAGATATCTATTTTTTGTAATGCAATAAAACTAACAAAACATCCAAAGAAGTAATTCAACAACAACTGCTAACTGCAAACCACATCATTGTGCCTAGAGCTGAGATGCACTTTTACAACTTGGGGGAAGAATGTGGATAAGATTGTGTCGTCACATGATGAAGACGAAGGAGAAAAAAAAAAAGAAAAAAGTTAGAAAAAAAAAGGGAAAAAGTTTGAGAGGGGATGAAGTCGCAACAATTGAGGAGACCGGAGGGGGTAAAAGAAATACAAGTGCACGTGAGACTGAAGGGTGAAGGAAATTTTGCACAAAATTTCACTACTGGCCCTTTAGTGACTGAACGATTAAGATATTACAAAAAAAACAAATAGAAATAAATATGAGAAAGAAACTAAGTAAGTATTAAAGAATTTGAAAGCAATATGAATAAAACTGACATGTTAGAATACACGGGAAAACAATATTCAAAGTAAGCCAAGTATGGAAAAACATTAAAATACGTTACACCAACCGTTAAAGAATACGTGTGAGTGCAAAACCGAAAATTCCTCATAGCATTTAAAATGTAAAGAAGGAAAAATTAGAAAGAGGAATAACAGCTCGTAAATTAAGTGTACGAATTAGACGGATGAGACGGATGCGGCATAATTATGAACAATGGAAACATAAAAGTTTGAAGATTTTAGAGCTGTAAAGCAGTAATTAAAAATAAAAAGTACATATTTAAATAATTGGTTTTCCACATGAAAATATAAATATTACAATTATACTGGGCAAATAAATATAAACATGTTTCTATAAAATAAAGTTTTATACAATAAATTACCTTCGGGTGAACAAAAGATCTACCTCCCCGTGGTGCACCTGGTAACACTTTTTAGTGGCTAAAAGATCTACAACTGGGCATTATTGTTAGGTTAATGAACTCTGTTTCAGCATGTTTTGTTGTATTTGTTGTATTATTTTCTTTGTTGTTGTATGTTGTATGTTTTTTTGTTGTTGTTCGTTTTTGCTGTAACTGTTCATAATCTGCATTGGAAATAAAAAATAAAATAAAAAAACTTAATTATACACTCATACACAAGACTAATAGATGCACACACGACAAATATTTTAAAAATAAATTTCATTTACAAACAGACTATATATAATTAAAAGTTAAAAAAAAAGTGAAATACCAGTGGCGTTGATCAAGGGACAATTTTTCATTTAATCTTGAATAATTAAAGCTTGATGTTTACAAATAAAATTTTATCATACTTCTAACCTTTGAGATCCTTTGCATTTTTAAAATGTTAATGTTCCCATAAAGTATTATTGGTTTCTGAAAGGTTTCTTCATATGGCATGATAATGTTAAAAGTCTGGAGCCAGAATAGTGGAGAGGATTATCTTCATCTCCACAGGAACAAAACCAAGAGTTTCTCAAATGGAATCTTGCAAGGAGAAAGAAAATGGACCATGCCCTTTTAGAAACATGGTTTCATCTAGATTGATTTTTTTCCCTTTGACAAAAAAATGGCATTGGACTCATAAGCTCTTTATTTGAAATAGAGCTAACATAAAACTTTGAACTACCAACTCATAATAAGCAAAATATTAAAAAAACTAACTGTGAGTTTAACTTATTTCTTAAACTAAGTTATAATAAAAAAGGAACATATCATGGCTTATAAAATAAAAAGTAAAAAAAAACCGTTTAAGTTTGTGCAGATTGATTATAAATACATATTCGTTGATTATATTAATAATCTTTTTAAATGGCAGTAGGCTACATTAGGAAGTATCTATGCCGTTTTAAGAAACACTAAATTTCATCAGAATTAAAATGTTAAAAAAGGCTTTATACAGATTCCATTTAATATATTAGTTGTAAAAAAAAAAATTTAGAATTTTAAAATAAGTAGAAAATGTTATTTGCATTATTGAAAATGGGTAAATATTTAAGTCCTTTAAAGAAAAAAATATTTTAAATATTCAGGTGTAATTAAAAACTAATCTACATAAAAAAAATCACCTTATCAATATAAATTTCCTTTTAGCAAAACTTATCAATGTTTAGTTTAACAGAAAATTATGAAATGAAATGATTTAAAACTTTAACATTCTTCTTCTTCTTCATTAGCTCAACAGCCCCATTGGTGGGCCAAGGCAGTCTGCGTACTGGCAGACACTTTAACATTACTTTTTTTTAAATTTGTAACTTCAATAAATCCTAAGAGGATATAGGTTCACTTTTCAATTGATGTGTATTCTTTGAAGTGTTAACATGACATTAGGACAAATAGAGGGATTCCGGCAAATTCTTAATATGATAGTAAATTTTTTCAAATAAATATGGCTGTTGTCTCAAATAATATCATTAAATTGACATTATGATCAAGATTTTGAATACATAAATGAAACATAATTTTTATAGATTTCTATTTTTTATGAACATATAATTTTGTTTATTAATATTCTACCATATCTTCAACATTTTATCCCATACAAAATATGTATGTTTTGAAGCAAATATCTTCTTTTACCTTTACGTTTTAGAAAATAAAGAATCTAATTTTAGTGTTCCCATCAAAGTTTTATTTAAAGGTTATGCTATACAAAAGAAAATTATTTAGAAATATTATATATTCAAGTATTTGAAACAATAACACAAGAACATAAAATTCACATTTTCATGAAGAATTAACAATGGAAAATAGTATATGTAAAAAAAAAAAAATTAAATTCCTGAAATCCGTGTAATTTAATTAATTATCCAACTGAATGTTAGCAAATCTATATAAAGTGTAATAATTTTTAATAAACAAAATTATAATATTCTAAGACACATTTTATTATGAAACATTGTAACTTTTTTTTTTTTTTTAATTTACAATTTTTTTTTTAACTTGAATTCATCCACCATGAATTCCCAAAAAAACCACAACCTTAAACTCAAAGTTGATAGTTCCTCCCTTCAAAGACGAGTTTAGCCTTACGTCTATAATTTGAAATTTTTGCGCCTGTTAGAATTTGGAACTGACAATGGGAAAATGAGGGAAAGATAAAAGGGAGTGTGAAGTGTGGAGTGAAGAGTTCTAGGCAGTACGGAGTGTACAGACACGAACTGTTTTAAACGAACTGCTTTTAAGATGATTGTGTAATTATGTGCTTTATATAATTGTGTTTTGTGTGTTATGTGTTGCAGTGCAGTGCTGTATTTGCAATTTTAATAAATATGGCCTCTAAACATTGCGTCATTATTTTGAGAAGTACTTTAATTCTTATCTTGAACAACACTGAATCAAGATCAAAAACACTCTATATGGCCTTATCTTTTACTTACTGATCGGAAAACTAGTCGGTTCTCTTTAAGATTGATTAACTACTTTGTGAATAACAAATAAGGAAATGATTACTGCTACACATGGGCCTGAATGGCCGAATGTCAGCGCTCTGGCGCTCGGTGCCACAGGTTTCGGGTCGAGTCCCGGCGGTGCCATGAATGTTTGTAGTGGTTCGGAATCCACTTTGCCGTAGATCCCGATCTCCTATGACTGTAAAAGCGTCATGGAGCAGAAGTCAGACTTCTACCTATGGGGTACTCCATCAGAACAGAAACTGCATCCCTCTTCCTTCCTTCCATGAGGGACACGATAACAGCAACAACATTACTGCTACACATAGCGAATTAATATTTGTCATGCAGAGGTGATGGAATGGTAATCAGTTTAAATGCAGGACAGCTTTCCTGACAATCATGTCTTGGCTATAATCTGAATAAGAGATCGGACTCTAATAAAATGAATAGAGACAAATATGTGAAGTTATTTAACACAATTTAATAAACAATGCTTCAAAATTTATAGATTTTTTTTTTTTAAATTATATACATATTAATTCATACTTATTTTGAATTTTTTTCTATTAAATTGATTTCAACATCGGCATAGAGTGATTCCGGCAAATTCTTAATATGATGGTAATTTACATTTTTTTTTCAAATAAAATACAATAATAAATGTTACTACGAGGATTGAACAGTTTCAAATTGGTATTATTTACTAAATGTTTGTTAAAATTATTTATTTTTAATTTGCCTTAAAAGAATTAACTAATTTAAATGCATTCAAAAACACTAAATATTTATAGAATTATTTAGAAAATTTTTATAGATATTGAAAATGTATATCGGCAAAAGCAGAGACAATTTTGAAATATTTCGTTTAAGAGATGCATGCAGATGTGAGATCAAGATCCATTATATAAAATAACAAATTTTACCCATACTATTAAATGGTTTTTACCTAAGAAATTAAGCTAACATTTAAACTGCTGCATATGTCTGTCAAATAATTTATATATATATGTATTCATTTAATGTAATATCAATTTTCATTCAAATTAATATTGAGTAGCTTTCAGAAGCAAATAAATTGCTAGTGTCATATAGAGACAATAGAATATTGATACATTTTTCAATAGAAAACATGTTTCCAGTTGAAAATGCTATTCATCATCATGGAAATCTGCAGATAAATTAAATATGTTCCTAACCTAAATTAGAATCTCGTAACATAATTGTCTTTGTATATGGGTTACTTTTCTATACATACCACACTAATTTTAATTCCTAAACAGTCTATTTCAAGTCATATATCGCCTTAATAGCAAGTTTAATTCTTTTGCCTTCTTTCTGGGAAAAATCTGTTCTTTGTAAATTGTTGTGTTACAATTTTATATGTCCTTTCCACAAAAATAAATTTGTTTCCCAATTTACAAAAACTTTAGTGTTCTTTTTTAAACTTATTAAACTATTAAAATTCATTAAACTATCGCTCAGAACCAAATGTCTGTATTGGACCTCATTGGCATAATTCAGAACTTCCTCGATAGTTATGAGTTCTGCCCGAAAAATTGAGCAGTAGTTGGATTTCTCTTACAAATCTTAATGACACTCTCCTCCTTGATCGATTGTAGTTGCACGTGTAAATACTCCCACATAAATAATCAGACTAGTTTCTACTGTTTTCATTAAAAAGCAGTGAAAATGTTGGGTTCATTTGTCATCGGTCGGCTGACTGATTGTGGTATACGTTAGGAAATACAACACCAACAATGTGGAAAACTTAAAAATAAATGTATATATTTATTATCTTTATTTCGTATTTTTCTATAATTTCTTATCCTATTTCTGGATAATTTTATTATCTTTGTTTCGTATTTTCTATAATTTCTCATCCTATTTCTGGGATAATTTGGTTTTCTTAGTTTTTAACATATTAACAACTGACGTTACGGTATCGCAATATTAAGGAAAGAATGTTTTTCTTATTATGTTTAAAATGTGTTCACTTATTATAAGAAAATGTAAAAATATTCTGTGAGAAGAAAAGTATTTCCGTCACATTGCAAAAATTATAATAGAATTAATGATCATTTTTTTTACATGTTTGCAGCATTTTCTTTATAATGACATGATTCCATAGAAAGCATATCTAGTCAAATGCTATTCTACTAAACTTGGGAACAAAATAAAAAGAAAGAAATTGGAACATACGAATCTGCATTTAACAATGAGTGATAATTCTGAGTATTCAAGTAACGATAATTCACACCTAACTGACGCTATTGAATTGAACCACCAATAATGGCAAAAAAGTATTCAAGAACAGAAAAATCCTTATTCATAAAGCAACCTAAGCTTTAGGTAATAAAACTGCATCAAAACACGAACAATGTGGTTTTTGTTGAAAATTGTGTTGCAATGGTTAGAGTGTAAATCGAAGAAAAGAAATGATGGTGGTTATTATTTTCCATTAATGAAGTTGTATAAAATTGCTGTAGACTCAAATATTTCCTTTTCTATTTTTAAATTGTTATTTCGTTATTGCTTAAAGCAAAAGAATATAAGTCTAAAGATTCCAAGTCTTCATCTTCAATTATTAATTCTATTGGATGGCTATCTTCCTCTCAAAATTAGCTTGAAGTGAAATGGTAAAGGATATCACGAATCATATTATCGAGATAAAAATCTAAAAACAGGGAGGAAAAAATGGTATGTTGCAAAGTCTGCTGCAACTAAACAAGTGTTTGCAAAAAAAATTGCAATGCTTCAATGTACAGCAAATGTTTACACGATCTACATTCGAGAAAATTAAGCTGAAAAGTAAACGGTTCGGATTTTGTATTCAATAATAAATTTTTACTGTTTAGTAATTATAAATATCTTTACATGCTGCCTATTTTTGTGCCTTTAATTATACTATTTAAAGCGTAAAAAATATTTCTGATCACTTCCTTCAAGTAAAATGTAGCGTTTTTATTGGGTTAATATTTTATATTTTAAGTTGAATATGACATATTAAAAACTCGCTTTTGCAAAATAACGAAGTTTTATTATAGGCAGTAAAAAATATTCTGTGGGATGCATTTACATAGTATGAAATAAATTTTTCTTTTAAAAATTAAATTCTTTTAAAATAAATTCTTTAAATAAATTTTTTTTTAAATAATTCTTTCAAAAAAAAATAAATTCTTTTAAATAAAAAATCAATTTCTTTTAAAATAATTCTTTTAAATAAATAAATTTCTTTTTAAAAATAAAGAACTCCAATAAAAAAAAAAACTTCAAAATGCAATTGCTGTGCATGTTACATTTTTCAAACTTAATCCAAAAGTTTAAAGTGTGATTAATAAGCAAAAAGAAATATTAATTCTGTATTAAAATTAATTTTAAAAAAATTCTATATTAAAAAATGACTTCGCGAAAAAAAGTGATTCGTTGTTTAATGAAGTATATGATTAAAGTAAAATTGCAAATAGGCTTTTTAAGTTATTAAACATGATTAAGCCGAAATATTCCTACATAACTTAAGTACGTATTATCCAAAGTTTTTATGTAGCTTATGGTAATGCCCTATCGAATATTTAAAACAATGTGGAAATATTTTTTAAATCTTTATTAGGTAAAACGTTAGCTCTCTCAATTTTCACATCTAATATATCCAGAATTCACCTTTTATTTAAGAACATAATCCATAGCGGAAACAATTTTAATTAAATAGCTTTTAATAAAAAATAAATAATACAAAAAACTAGTAACATATTTTTAAAAACTGAAACTGGAAAGGTATGCTTTATATATGTCCTGAAATAGAAAAACAACTTTAATATCTTTTACAAATGAAAAAAAAAAATTAAATGAAAATAATAATAATTTGGTATTTTATGCAAATACTCTAGGCAACAAATGAAATAAAAATTGAAATAAAACGAATTTGAAAAAAGAAAAAAAAAAAAAAATGATGCATGGTGAATAAAATGAATAAGTAGTTTTAAATAACTTAATAAATAACTTTACTCCAAAAATTGTTTTTATTACCGTCAAATCAATGCATCTCTTTTTATTTCGGTTAAATTTCATTGCCGTGATTACCTTTTTAATTAATGAGTGTCCCGCTCCCATTAACTCTAGAATGAACTTGCAGTCATTTAGATGATTGTATCGATTAATTCCTTGGAACAATGTTTATCGAAATCTACGAAATATTCTGCAATTATTGCATAATGTAGTACATAAATCGAGGGCGAAATTAATGCTTTTCTGGCTTCGGTTACTCAGCTCTCATGAATTATAACATTATTTTGATCTCTACTTATTAATTAAAACATTTAATAAACACGAGGAAAAAATCGGTTTCTTCGATTTATATCAGAATAAATTTAGCTAATGTTAAGGACACGCCATAATGAATAAACAATTCATATATAAAATTAATGTTAATAGCACGTTACGACTTTCAATGAAATTAATGTGCATTACTCACATACTGCAAATCGACTATGTATAAGCTTAGTTGTCTTTTAATTAACTACTGAGGAAGTCCATTTGTTATTTTGGGGGAATATTTTTTTATATATTGAAAGAATTGTCTATCCTGTTTACTACACAAAATTTGGATTATTTTTTGGTTGGAATACTGGACATTTTGAACTGATGTTATTCTGCCACTCGAATGGCAGAATTCGATTAATCACTATCATGCATATGGCACCCATGTGGTCTACACTGCACTTTTTTGAGCTAACACTTTATTACACCCAATCCTCCAGGATTGACATCTGGAAGGATTGGCATCTTCTTCGTCGAGTTCAAGTAAGGAAATAAAAACCTATTAATTTATCATGCTATTTGTAATTACAATAACACTTTCGTATCGAAAAGATTAGACAAAAAGTCTTTTTGTGGTGTTTGTTTTGTTATAAAATAATAATCAATAATAAATTCAAATTAATTCGTTGTTCAAAGAATGCTCTATATCTGTGTGGTTTTATTCTACGACCAATTACTTCATCAAAATTAGAATTTTGCAAAAATATTGCATCCATGGAATAGAAAAATAAAAAATGAATAAATATTCAAATGCTTCATTAATTAATATCTAATATTTAAATCTAAACAATTATAACTCATATAACATTTCGATTAATTTAGCAATTGTGATAACATTTTAGTATCAAATAACAAAAAAACCAAAGAAAAAAGTTCATATTGTTGGTTTCAGTATATATTCTACATACTGATGGGCGGCCTTTTATGCGTTTGTTTGTTATTACGTATTATATCATCTGCTGTATTGTGCTGATAATGCACTAAATCAAGTATGCATACTAAAAATTTCTCCTCAGTAGCTTCATGATCGTTTTATTTACATAGCAAATTTATCAGTCAGTGACCATTATTTATGAGACACAAGCGTGATTAATCAATATGCTTTAATTACATAGTGCCATCGATTACGTTGGATAATTCAAGATTATCTCGATTAATAGATGACATGTCTCCACTTTATCCAATTTATCCACCTACATTAACATTTGGAGTTTGAATTTCTCCAAATATTTCATGGAATATTACTTATTATTATAGTGGACTAATATTAAATGGTGTAAAATATATCCAATTAGTTTTAAACATGGGGAATCTAACAGGTACATTACTATTTCAATGATGCTTCTAGTGTCATTATGTTAATTACCATTTCAATATTCATCCATAGTTGCTATCACATTGCTATATAAACGCATTCCATTGGATTAAGTTTATATTGAAATGTACAGACTCATTCATTGTTTACAAACTTCTAATAAATAAGTTAATTATTTGTTACAAATTATTAAGTAGGAGCAATTTCGTAACAATTTTGTTGGCATGTATTTTATTTAAATAATGAAGAAATTAATATTTCGTATAAAATCATAAAATTTTCGGCATTATATTGAATTTCTTATATTTATCGCACTTGTAAAATTAAGTGTTTTTGACGTTTGATGTGTAATAAATTTATTGAATTATTTTGTATAGCTTCGAAACAAAACGGTTATGTTGTGACATTTTCTTTGTTGAAAATATATGAAAAATTTAGAAGACGAAGTCGAAATTTTTAGTCGAAATTAGAATATATAGAAATATATCTCGTTCCATAACCACCGTATTCACCTGATTTAGCATCGTAATATTTCTGGCTATTCCCTAAACTCAAAAGACCACTCCGGTGACGCCTTTATGTTTTATTAAATAAATAATACAAATGCGATTTTATAACTAAAAATTAAGATATGAAATAAATTTACCATGGAAATGAATTTTCACGCTGTCCTTTTATAATACTAAACATTATGTAAATTTTTTGATTTAAAATAAATGAGCATTTCTTGTATCCATTTCATAATGGATCATATACGTATTAAATTATAAATAACAGGAACGACATACATAAACATTTCACCTTTTTATACAAAAGAAAATGAACGGGAATATGAAAAAAAAAACGAATTTCAAACTTTCTTAATAATTATAATATTTGAAATGATCAAGACGATTAAAAGTATAAAATTTTCATATTAACCCATAGTGAGTCAAGGCCGTTTGCTTACGAGCACTACAGTCGTATTAGATCGGTACCTACAGGCTAAAGTGGATTCCGAATCACTACAAACATCCATGGCACCACCGGGACTCGAGGCGAAACCTGTGGAGCCAAGCGTCAAAGAGCTAGTCCCTCAGCCATCATGGCCCAGTATAAAATTTTTGTTTAAAAATATTTGTAAAAGCAATATATGAATATATTTCTTTATGAATTGATCCTCCATAGTAGGTATACTAAATGGCGCTACTTTTGCTCGCTAAATTCTCTATAAGTGAGCTCTAAATACCTATATTTTAATTATAGCTACTCTGTATAATTATGTCAATTTGCTCGGTTTGTGTATACAAATTAAACTGTACAATGAAACTATTTTTATTTTTAGAGATCGATACATTAGCAAACAGATCTTAATATAAATTTTGCTCACCTCAAGTTTACAAGGAATTATGATGGCATTAAAACATTAATCAATATGTCATAACTTCTTAAGAAAAAAAAAAAAAACTTGTTATGATAGAAATAGTTCAGGAGATAACACACAACATACATAATTCATAACCTACTAAACTAAATGTCTTAACTTATAAACTAATTAATCTTCTTTGCAAACTTTTGAATATTTAATTATCCCATGTCAGTTATAGTTGAAGTTTTGTAGTTGAAGAGGTGAAATTGATTACAAAAATGAATACAATGTAAACAAAATTATTTTTCTTATATATATATATATATATTTTATATATATATATATATATATATATATATACATAGCTTTACCGTTCTGGCGCTCGGTACCACAAGTTTCGGATTCGAGTCATGGTGGTGTCATGGATATTTGTAATGGTACAGAATCCACTTTGAACCTAGGTCTCTGTCTAATATAACCTTAGAGTGACAAACCAGGGGGGTTAGGCCTAGGGATAACTAGCCACCCCGTAAAGAGAAAAAATTCTCATGTTTCGAAATCTGCCATTAGGCAGAAGGCCATTAGTACACTGTGGTCTGTTGTAAAATAAATAATCTGTGCCAAAAATAAGACCAGTTTTCAATTTAAATTTCCCAATCATATGGTATTTCAACTCAAAAGTTTTCTCCGGAGTGGTCTTTTGAGTTTAGGGAATAGTCCGAAGTGGTACGATGCTAAATCAGGCGAATACGGTGGTTGTGGAACGATACGGATCTCATTTTTGGCGAAAAAGTGACGAAGAATCAATACGGTGTGAGCTGGCCCATGCAGTATTTTCGATAACAATCGAGATTTGACGTGTTTGGGGCCCAAAACATCTTTCAAAATGGAATTTTGAAGTTCCAACATCTTCAGCAAGGTCACTAATTTTAAATCGACGGTTTGAAAGCATCAAATCTTTAATTTTTCGGGCGTGATCTTCGTCGGTTAAGGATGATGGTCGACCAGAGGGCTCTTCGTCTTCAACGCGTTCTTTGCCTTCTTTGAACAGTTTATACCACTTCTAAACATTTCTTTCCGATATAGGAATGCTCACCGAATTCCTTCTGCAACATCCTATACGTTTCCGCAAACAAAATTTAACGTAAGTTCTTTGCTCAATTAATTCAGACATTTTAAAAATTGCCGGAATCAGTTTTAGCGTCTCCCAAAGCCAAGCGTAACTTAAACAATAATGAATATTTTGACGTAAAATTTCACACTGATGTCAAGTGACAGTGACAACAACCTAAAAAATGGGGGAAAAAATTGAAATACCGTATGCCCGGGAAATTTAAATTGTATATTTTAAAAATATTCAAATAATTTTTATTTAATATTTGTTAGTTATTCATTTATAAAAAAAAAAAAAATCATTACAAATTAAATATTACAAACTTCGTGTATGGCTAGATATCCAAATAAAGGATAATATAGGACTTTGATTATAATTTGATCAATAAAAATTATAAATAACTAAATTGAAGACAGAAGCGAAATTTTATTCATCAAGTAATGGCAATAATTTAATAAAATTTTCTCTAAAAGGAGCTTTCCTTCTAATGAAATAAAAACAAGTAATATTAAAAAAAAAAAAATTTTAATGTCAACTCCTACTTTTTTTATATTTCAGAAAGTCCTTTATAAATAATTTTCATTCATTTTTTTTTAAGTTAGAAAAAATTATCTCTCTCTCTCTCTCACACACACACACACTTTCTCTCTCTCACTAATTTATTCACATGTTTCATGTTCCATTTTTTTACCTCCTTGACTCACACTAGAACCCAGAATGAAAAAGAAATTTTTTCCAGCGATCTACACTCTTTGCCACTGATGGTATTTATTTCTAATTTTTGTCCTACTAAATATCCAAAGTTATTATAAGAGAAATTCTTGTCTCCCATATAAAACTAAAATTAATTAATTAATTAATATTTGAAAAACTGTATAAATATCAAGTGCCATCCACTACAAGTTTAAAAAAAAAGGTTTTCCTTTCAAGTTGAAATTTTCCTCTTATATCTGGCGCCATCTATTGATAGATACATGCATCTTAAATCTAAAAAATACTAAAATTAATTCATTAAATTCAATTAATGAATTAATATTTGAAAAACTGTATTAACATCAAGTGTCATCCACTACAAGTTCAAAAAAAATGTATTTGAACTTGAGTGGATGAATAAAAAGTATTTTATTAATGATTGAAAATTTGAACAAGATATATATAGGGAGAGTGTGAACTAATAGTAGGAATTGAAAAAAAATGTGTCGTATTCAAGTTTATCCATTTCATAAATTTTAAATATTTATTGTAAGTAAATTAAAGAGAAATGTTTTAATGCAATAATTTCATTATATAATAAATAATTAAAAAATCCTAATCTTTTTAATTATATCAGTATTCAATATAATAATTGATTAAAAAGATGATTAATTTAAAAGATTATGATTTTTAGCTAATTTTAATTTGAGCATTTAAAGTAGAATTGTGTTGTGAGGATTAAATTTTGAAAATTAACTTGAATTAATTAACTTGAATTAAAGTAATTGAATTATTTTGGCATGTTAACCAAAAGAAATGGTTAAAAACATATTATAAATACATATAAATAAAAATAAAATAATAAAATAAAACAAATAAATAAACTAATTTTCCATAGAATTTATGGCAATCCGAGTAAATGATTAAACTTGCAGTTCTGTATAATTATACAAGAATAGAAAATTAATAACTTGTATAACCACTACAAGACTACCTAAACCAGGGATGGGCATACGTTTTCGGTCGCGGGCCAAAAATCGAAAAATAAAATTTACTAAATAGGGCGAAGATAAATTTTTCTAAAATTTTAAAAACAATACACAAGTATTACAATTTAAATATGTTAATGAGATGAATGAAATTGCGATTTCATTTTTAAAAGTTCCATATATTGAGGTTCGAAGTGAGTTGTACTGATTCTAAGAAACGAGGCAAAATGCTCATCTGTCAGTCTACTTCTGAAATAATTCTTTCTAAGGTTCATAGTTAAAAATACTTATTCTCGTATATAAGATGAAGCATACCTAGCAATGATTTTTTGGGCGGAAATATTAAATGTGGGAAACTTACTTTCGATAATGTTTTGTAAAACTCTAACTTTGGCATATTTAGAAACGACTGCTTGAGATGATTGTGAGATTGCAACTCAATTAATTCAACCAGCAAATCTTACCTCACTGCTTCACAATTTACGTTGAAAGGCATGGTAAAAATATCCAATTCTGTTTGATTGTCAATGAAATGTTGAAATCTGCGTTCGAACTCAAAATGCAGTTTTTTCAAGTCATCTTCATAATTCTTAAGCTTCTCTTCATTTACTGAAGGTATTGAATTTAACCTTGGGAAATGAGACAAGTCGTTCTTAGCTAGCTGTCCAGCAAACAGATTAAGTTTTAGTTTAAAAGCTTTGAGATGGGAGAAGCTTTTTGAGTACCAATCTACAACTATACTATAACTAACAAAGAACTTTGCTTTTAACACTTTACCGATGGAAAGCTGTCTGTGTTTGTTATTTCCGTCGATTTATGCTTTGTAGAACAAAAATAGAGAAAGTAAAAAGATTATCAGTCTTTTCAAAAACAGGAAGAAAAAATTAATATTTAATCAAAGTAGAGAAGTAGATGGATATATAATATATAAATATAAATTTCTTTTAATCTGCCTCGCACCGGCAAATTAATATTCTATCCGCGGCCGGATAGAAACTTCCGGCCGTCCGTAGTTTGCCTATCCCTGATCTAAACTATGAGAAAACGAATCTATTAAAATTTAGTTGCGCAAGAAAGAAAATAGCATAGAAAATTAATATCTTATGTAACCACTACAAGAATATCTAAACTATGAGAAAACGAATCTATTAAAATGTAGATGTGTTCCTGATGTACAATAAATACGCCTATTTTTTTCCCAGTTCATAATTCATTAGGTTACATTACAAAAGGCTATTAAAGAACACTTCTAGGTTTTCAATCGGTGGTATTTCTGACGAATTTACAGTCAATAGAATTAACGATAACTGATAAGAAAATACGAAATCCTCCAGGAAAATATCATTATTTTTATTACATTATCTTTTACAAGCATTATTTTTTTAGAATATCAAGTACCAGACTGTACTAGAATAAGAGTATGACTACCTTTTACAGCCACTTTGATTTAGTTGTTATTGTTAAAGGCAACACATTATTCGTAGTTTTTAAATTGCATGAAAACAATGGTCTTTCATAATAGAGATCCAGGTTAAAGTAACTTAGAGCATCAATGGTTGATGGTTAAATTTTCTTTATGAAGAAATGTGTATTTGAAATATGGAGTTTAAATTGTATGGAAGCATTCATCATAATATTGTCAATTGTGTATTTGGGCATTATTTTTTAATCCAAATTAAAACCAAAACCCCGCTGATAAAGTGAAGAAATATTTTGAGCAATAATTTTTATTTTCTTCCTTCTCCACATTCGCATTATTGTAGCTAATATTATATTTTTTTAGTAATTCAACATAAATCATTTTTCTGAAAACCGACATATGTATAAATTTCATATTTTTGTACGGAATAATATGACGTCAAGCAGATTTGTTTACTTCCCACTAATTCTTTATCTATACTCCTGCATACCCGCATACATATGAGCACATTAACTCTAGAATTCCTATTACTTGCATAATAAATTCTAATTATTTCTTCCATAAATTTTATTCGAATATGAAAAATATTTCATAGGGATCCAATTTTCTTAATAATTGTGTACATTGAATGATATTAAATAAAATATGTTAGAAAATGATGCCAACACTTGTAATTTTATATCTTATTTTAGAAAAAAAAATGTATTTCTTTTAATTATTGTAAAAAAATTAGGTTTGGGTCATTTCAATTGACAGCAAGAAAAAAATTTCAAAAAAAAAAAAGGCAAAGCAATTTTTATGGGTAACAAGAACATGTTTCTTATTTTAATCTTTTATTAAAAAAAGATAAATCAAATCTGTCAACCCAACTAAAATTAAAACAAATAATAATAATAACCGTAATCAAACTGTGTTTATAATCTTTATTGATCAATTTTCAATGGCATTAAAAATTCTGATCACATTTTTTTTTAAAAAATAAAGACCTGTAATCTATCAATTAAAACATCTGTGTAAAATTTTCCGCAAGAGATTCTAATTAGAAGTTTTCACTTGAATAATTCTAATTACTTATATTGCTTCTCTCGCAAATTGATATTGAAAGTAATAAAATTTGTAACGATTCTGCTAAAGACTTATAAATGTACCAGCAAAATAGTGTAAAGTAAACAGGATGTGCCTTAATTGATTCTGGGAAATCATTAACTTTTAAGAAGTCTTACTTAACACTTATATTTTGATACACTTGTAGAATTTTATACAGGATTTAAAATTATTTTAATGGAATAATAAGTTTATAAATCGTTTTAATTTGCAAATATTTCAAAATTGTTGGGCTCAATTGCTGTTAGCAAATTGAAAAGCAAATGTATAATTAATTCAATGTTATAAAAACAAGATTTAAGTTAACCTTTATTCGATTATTTAACTAAAAATATTTTAAAACACACAATCGTAATCAATTTTAATTAAATAATCGAATCAATTCAGTTAACTGTGACACAATTTTGTGACACAGTTAACTGGTGACAATACTCTTTACAGAGCTCTAACGGATATTCAACAAGGTAAGAATATGACTCACTATAATTAATTGAAAGAATTTCATTTAACTTATAAAAAATATTTATTAAATGAACAAAAATAAATGTATTCTACCTTGCGTTAAAAACAATTGTAAAGGGCTATTAATTAATATTTTAAAAAAAATACACAAATATGATCATTTTATAGATTAAAGCTCATGTATATTAATTTTAACATTTTGAAGGTCGTTGGCGATACTTTTTATACCTTTTTCTTTTTTGGGCATCTAGGAAAAAGGAAAAATAACGAAAAAGAAGAAAAACAAAAGATAGTTCCTTTCTGACAAAAGTGTTCGAGTCTTTTCGAGTCCATGCGTTAAAAATGTAACGTAGTGACAATGGCAGCATACGAGCGTGAAGGGCAGAGACTGCGAAAATTTTTTTATGAATGTTCCCGAGCTTATTGAATGTAGTTAAAGTTCAGAGTCTTCTGAAGTTAATTTAATTTCTGAACGTGAAAATCAAGCATAATCAGAACAGGAAGTAAATTTTGAAGACACAAATTTCAGTAATGAAGAATACAGTGATGACTTATATTTTTGAACTATGGAACAAAATTTAAAATAAAAACTTCCTCCAGAGGTGCAAATACAATTTGTGAATTTTATGTCACAGTTACCTAGTGACAATACCATTTACATAGTTCTTACGGATATTCAACACGGCATAATATGACAATATAATTATATGAAATAATTTGAGTTTGAACTTATAAAAAAGCATTTATTAAATGAACAAAGAATAAATATATTCGACCTTTGCGTAAAACAACAGTAAAGGAGTTATTAAATATGCCAGAGAAATAGAATGCTTAATTCACAACCAGATGTTTTTCGTCAATCTAAAAAGGGGTCCAGAAATTAACTGCTTCAAATAAAATGTGCTAATATTAAAAATGTGTTAAAACTTTTAATAAAACGCATTTCCTAATCACATGTAAAAATTTTTTTGAAGAACATAATGTTGAATATTATTTTTATAATTGAAAAAGTTAAAAATTAATAATTCTTATATTTATAAATAAATTAAATTAGAATTCTTCTATTCGTTTATTATTTATATGAAAACTATTTTAAAACACACAAACATAATAAATTATATGGACTAAAAACTCATGTATATTAATTTCAACCTTTTGAAGGTCATTGGCTAGACTTTCTGTACCTTCCTGGATGGGCACCTGGGAATGAAAAACAATAAAAAAGAAGAAGATAGTTTCATTCTGGCAAAAGTTTTGGAGTCTTTTCGACTGTGACGACTGAGTGTAAAAAAGCAGAGATTGAGAGAATTTTTGTGTGTTCTCAAGCATATCGAATTAAGTAAAAGTTCAGAGTATTCTGAAATTAATGGAATTTCTGAACGTGAAAATCAAACAGAATCAGAACAGGAAGTAAATTCTGAAGATACAAATTTTTGTAATAATATAGTGATGATTTTTATTTTGGTAAAGATGGTACAAAATTTAAAATATAAATTTCCTCCAACGGGCTCAAATACAATTTGTCGATTTTGTGCTACAGTAACATGGTGACAATACCATTTACACAGCTCAAATAAGGTAAGTATGATATAATCTAAAACATAGATTTTATTATAATTTGATAATTATTTTAACTAGACAAAATTATTTATTTTACTTATAAAATAATTAAATTCGTCTATATTAAATGAATGGTTAACTATAACAAATTCTCTGAAGTATTTATCTAATTAAAATTACATTTTGAAAACTTTTGTGCAATTATATATTGTTATTAAGTCTACAATTAAAGTAGAATAAGATTCAAACAATAATGCCCTATTAAAATTTGTTTTTTGTAATTTCTTGGCATTTTTTAACACCACGACCTCCTAAAAACCTCCAAATTTGTATTTATGCTGTTATTTCTTGGAGACACTTAAAATAGAATATTTACATTTTTAAAAATTAAAATTTTAAATTTCCATAAAATTGCTTCCCCCTATTTATCATAGAAATAATAAAATTAATGTTACAGTCTTCTATTTTTTCAATCCTGTGCATTTCTATTTTAAACAAGTTCTAGTTGCTAGCTAAAAACATTATTTTTACAGAAATGCACTTTTCAAAACTTTTATTAAGCTGAAATAATATGTTTGGTTAGAAAACATAAACAGTTCATAGAATTATTTCGCAAAATATTACCATTTTATACAAGATTTTTATTGCACTTTCTAACGTCTGACGTTTGATTTGCTATCATCCTCATATAATATAAAAGATTAAAAGAAATGAAGTATATTCAGAGTGATTCTGTTACGTAATAACTACATGGAGTCTGCAGTCATGCCATATCGTGACAAAGAATACAATCATTCATAATAGAGCCAATTTTTATAGATTATATCTTCATATTTAAAAAAAAATTGCAAATAAAGAAATAGTATTGAATATTCTACAATTTGGAAACATTTAGATGATATTTTGCTTTTAATTGGAAAAATGATGAACTCCTTATTTCAGAAGATAAATTGCTTTCCGCTGAATTATTTTCCCTTATTAAACACTACCCGTTCTTATATTAAATACTAAACAGAAATATAAGCAAATAATCTTATTTCAAACACTTCATATTATTTATAATTAATAAATCTCATTTATTCTTCAATCCCTTACAAATAGAATCTTTTATCACACTATTCTATCCATGAAATTAATTAAAGCAATGAATGTATCAAAATCGGCTCAATTGTTCCAGTTCACTTCATATTCCCTTATTGCATTTAGGAATAAACATTATTTCTCGGTTTGCTCAATCAACCGTGTTTTTATTATCCACCGTGTTGGCGAGACAATCCAGAAGACCATTGTGTGTGAAGTGAATTTCTTGAAGGAGAAATCAAAGTTAGAAAATTCTTGGAGCATTTGAAAGGTGAAACTTCAATTGAGCGCCTTCATGGAGCAGTCAGTCTGCAGCTGTCTAGATTACATGATTCTCAATTATATCATCAATTTCTGAACTTTTTTACAATGGAATACTTTTATCCCATTTTATAAATTATTTTTGTTTAATCTGTATTGAAACTTTATGTGTTATATATATTTATTTGGGAATTGTAATTTGAAAATAATGATTAGATTTAATATTGTTGTGAAATGAAATTTATAAAAACTAGTGTATTGTCTTATTAGAGAGCCAATATTAGAGCTCGTAAATCAGAGTGTGAGTTGGCGGTGTTCGATCTTTCTCCTAATAACATGCGCTATAATATGTACTTTGAAAAAATCAGAGAACTACAGAGAGATTTAACTGCTTGCTCTAATTGTCAGGATTTCCCCGTGCATGACACGCAAATACAATTATTATCCCTTCCACTCGAAATACTCTTTTTGAAAGCATTGTCCTTCTGAAGTAAAATAAAAACTATCAAGACAGTATTACTCATTATAAAGCTGTCAGCAGTTATAACATATTCAAGGTCACCTTGATGGTATTCAGCAATTGACCAAAATTACAATCATTTCAATTCTCTGGGCAAAAGTTATGGTATTCAACTACGTAGAATATATTTTAAAAGTATACATTATTATACATTATTATACATTAAGCTTATGATATTAATGTTTTTTCAGTGGGTATTAGACTTTCTAGGTAGACATTAAGTCATAGTTATCTCCCATTCTCTTACTTTTTGGAAGATATACTATTATCATGTAATGACAGATATTTTCACAAAAGATTGGGCATTAGTCTCTTTCAAAACAGTGTCTGTATTTCATCAATTAGAATCAATCCCTTGCTAGCCTCCTGTCACAATTTGAACTAACATGAAACACAAGTTGTACTCACTAATTATAAAAGAGTATGTTACATATATTTAATGCCATACACATAATAATGCCCTCAGGAATCTCATAAAATAAATATCTTTTAGTTTAACTTATTATATTCAATTGTATTACGTGAACCTACAACTTGTTAAATTTTAAAATGAAATATTTTAATGAAATTTGATATTAACTTTATCAAAATAATAATAATACTTCATATATAAATTAAAATAATAATTCTTTTCTTTTTTTATCTGATTTCTTCTCAAGAGCAATTGGATAAATCGAGATAAAGCAGCTAATGCGAGCATAAATCTCAAAGTCAATGTCAAGTCAAAGTTACGTCAAGGTCAATCAAATCAAAAGTAATGTAAAGTTAAAATAATAATAATCTTGAAATAATGATCAATAAGCAGGAAATAATAAACCAGCATGATAAGTATTCTGCAACAGTTTGCTTCCGATATTCAATAATGGAAATCTAAACTTTTTTCTGAATTTTGAATAATGTTCCTTAGAATCTCCATAAGTTTTTACTTTTCCAAAATATTTTGAATAAGATTGATTTCTAGTGCAAAGTTGAAAATGTCTGATATGCTGATTGCTGATTGCATTTCAGGATGCATCATTTTTTAAAAGCGTCAAAGCCCACATTCGGTGAATTCCGATTTTTGATATGAAAATACCAAATTTCTTGCTTTCCAGTTCATAAATATTAAAGATTGCTTAAGGCTTTCAAGAATTATATTTATAGGCATTCATATTCTATCTAATATATAGTAGGATTTTTAACTTGAGGCGAAAAGAACTTCCATGTTTTCAAAATATATTCATTTACATATCAGATATTCAGTATTTCCTTACATTGATTTTTTATTTACCAATTGTTGGTAAAAATAACCATTTTAGAATAACAAAAACTGGAAAAATTAATAAACTAGATTCGAACATAAAAACTTTTTTTTTTTTTGCTTAAATTTACTAAACATTGAATTTATTTATCAGTAGATTTACCAAGTCAATGAAAAAATAGAAATATTAGTTTTAATTTTTACCTTTTGACATTTTGTAATGAATCAGAAACATGAAATTGAGTTCCAGAAATTTTTCAAAATTTAATTAAAATATAAGAAATTTTAATGATCAATAAAATATAATTAATACGAATTAATTATTTTAGTTTTTCATAGATTTATTAAATATAGATATATATTTTTTTTTGATAAATATTTATAGATTTTCAGGAAACATCTAAGAATAATCATTTAAATAATAACATATTAAATATTGAAAACTACCTTCATTAAATGGAAAAAACATTTTCATATTGTAGAAAAATTTTTATATAACAATCTCTTAAATTAGATAAACTAAAAAAAATATACATTGTCTTATGCATGCATCAGAAATTCGTTGGTTAGTATTTATAAATACCATTTACACAGCATTTATTTTTTAAGTGTTTATGATGAATGCTTTGTACTTTCTAAAATTTCTTAACTAATTCATAATGTATTTTGCTATGATGTTTGATGTAATCTGACACAGATTTGACAATATTGGTGAAACAATCTGATAAGTTCTTAGAAATATTCCAACGGTTATCTATTTGGAAGAATTTTTGCATGAAGACCTAAACTATGCAGTAAGGGAAAAAAGAAGCAGAAAATTAATACAGTGAGGTTGAGCAACCACAGATTGTAACTGGTTGTGGTTGAGTTGAGATACTTGCCGTAAAGGTTTGATAGAAATCACAGCTTTATTTACACGAATGCACACAAATACCACAAATATACAATTAGAGACATACAATATTTATCAAGGAAAGAAGTGCACGAATTGAGCACTTCTTCCTTTTTTGCAGCATTACTGAAGGAATGAAGAGTAACGTCGACTTGGTCTCCAGGATTGAATTCAGGAATTGGTTTGCGGTGTTGATCAGAATATTGTTTCATCTTGTCTTATTGTTTTTCGATATTGTCCTCCTGATTTGCATTGAAAACTTCGCATATCTCTTGAGATATGGTGTAATTTCGGGGAGGAAATTATCGTTATAACTTATACTACGATGATATCATCGATAGTACTTAGTTCTCTTCCAAAAACGTAGAAGGGCTGTTGCTTGGTTGTTTGACACTTTGATGTATTCAGAACAAATCAAATAGAAGACAACTTTTCTAGCCAAAATCATGTTGATCTTGCATAAGGAGGGCAAAACGGGTTTAAGGACACTGTTCTTCTTTTCTGTTCTACAGGGTTGGTTGGCCTGTGGGTTATACACTGTGAAAGATTGTTGGATATTTAGGAAAAACACAGTTGTAGCAAGACAGATAATACAAACAAACTTCCATTGTCACTTGTGATTCGTCTAAATATTCCATGGTGAAGAAACACTTCATCCAATAACATGATGGCCCCTTCCTTAACCTTAGAATTAGCAGAGACAAATGTTCAGCTCTTTTTGTTGGGACATCTTCAATTATGAAGATCCATCTTTTATCTTTGCTTTAAGAAGAAGAAAAAAAAGATCAATAAAATAACTTCCAAGTTTTTGGGATTTTACAGATGTGGCAAAAGACCCGTAGGCGTTCTGCTTTGAAAGTTTATTTTATTGCAAGTAAGCAGTCTTTAACATACTCAGTAAAAGAATTTTTTTATTTTTCATTCTCGATATATACTTGAGGATGCTTGAGATATAAGAATGATATATACTGAAGTGACAAAAACATGGAATACCTCTTAATACATCGGAGTCATCTCCTCCTTTTCGCTCTCATTTTAGGGCGCAGCAACTCGACGTGAAGGCGGACCAACAAGTCGTTGAAAGTCTTC